>VXAA01004107.1:0-39662 GCA_013399115.1 Anseranas semipalmata | reverse complement strand
TTTTTTTTTTTTTTTAAGGACCCCAGTAGACTAAGTATCCATTCTGAATGACTCAGTAAGGCATTCTGTTGGCAAATTCAAAGAAAATGAGAAAATGTTCTCCTGATAGAGCCCATTACATTCATTGTCTGAGTGTGACTAGTGACACTACTAACTGTTAACAAACTGGAGGGACAAAAAAGCTACAACGAGATGTCTGAAGACTTGAAAGGCACCAAAAAGAGAACAGCTCTGCAATTGCCAGTTCTACAAACAACTATGTAAGCTGTGTTTAACACTGCATATAGTCTATTCAATCATCAATCTTTGTTGATGAAGATAAAAGTGTAGTAGCTCCTCATTTAAACTCTCAGTTAATCAAGTGCTAGTTTAGTAAGAAATTTATTTTCATGTATCAGAAAATACTTGCAGTGTCTAACACAACTACACTTAAAGCAAAACTAGTCTAGTATGCATTATTCTGGTTAACACTGAAGCAAACCTGTATAAACAAAAGGGTTACCTTGAGATATATAGTTTACAATAACAAATCAACATATAAATGAATACGATTTACTGAAAACAATGGAAAGTGTATTACAAAGATACATGAAACAATTTTAACCACAATATTTTCTCTGTGAAAAATACAACTATTAGTGAGATAAAATGTACAATTGATTTTTTTTCCCAAAAAAAACAAAAACAAAACAAAACCGTAGTATAAAGGAAAATATTTTTTTTTCTTCAAAACAGGGAAAATAGTTAAGGTCATTGTCTTTCATTACAATATAATTTGACACAAAAAAGCAGTCATAGGATTGCACCAACTCCACGTTCAGTCTCCTGAACATGACAATAGTAAAAGGAGTCCATAAAGCATAATGACATTTCTGGATTTTATGATGGCAATATATGTTCGCAGAAACTGATGTCACTCCGGCTCTGTTCACAAAATGTACAAAACTAAATTTGGTGGCCAGACATATGTAAAAACTAGTTCACCCCAACGCTGACTTTTCTGTTGCTTAGTCAGAGATGGAAAAATCTGTAGTATTTTAAGTGTTATCTTTTTAGCAATAAAGAAAAAAGTATATGTAGTGCATGCTTTATCATTTGTCACAAACATTTCTGAAAATAAAACTAAGTTATCCAATAGTTTACAAAATAGAAAATAATTCTTCAGGTTAAAAATGTGGTTAGGTTTACGTTTAGTTCCACCTCCAAAGGACTGATTTCCTTGGCAGCATCACTTTTCCTTAGCAAGAGCCAAGGCACAAAGTTCCATAAAGAGAAATAAAAATGCCTACGAAGAGGAACGCAGTCTGGCATTGTAAAAGAAATCAGAGCCTCTCTCTGAGCTTTCTGTTCCATCAGATTAGTGCCGTAGAAAAATGTGAGATTTGGAATACATTTTTGTTATGAGCATTTCTGCTGGACACGATTCAGAAGTTCACCAAACTTTTCAAAAAGATCCTCCACCCATTTTATATTTTTCATGCACAGCTGCACAATCTCTTCCTGTCCTAGATCTGCACTCTTCTTCTGAACAGAAGAAATCTATTTTAAAAAAGAGAGAGAGAGACATGCACACACACACACATGTTAGGTTGCCAGCATTTCAGAATTTTTTTTTTATAATATTCTGCAGTTAAATACCATCCTGCTTTCAAAGAAAACCCCTCCCAAAACTGCTTTTCTTAACACCTGAGCCAGAGCTCAACTCTCGTGTTTCTGCTACCTGGAATACTTCAACACGGGATTTTCAGAAAAAAATAAAGGAGTGGGCATTCTAAGACAAAAGTAGCTTTTAGATCTGAGAGGTTGCACAAGCTGATAAAATTCATTTAATTTATTTGGAAAACGGTGAAGAATGCTTATCTATTTCCCTGATGGAAACTGATTCCACACAAAACTCATAAGCCTCATATCTGAAAGTTCTGGGCAGCAGTGCCCATTAGGGGCAACATGTGTGCTCAGCGTATCCTTTTGTTTGCCGAAAGGAATTAATTAAAAGGAAGCTACAATCCAGACTCATTTACCAAGAATACAACAGTCCCTCTATATTCAGACTCAATTCCCGCAATGAATTCCCACAATGAATGTAAAAATATCTCAAAAAAAAAAAAAACAACAATACTTCTTACCTCTTCTTTACATGTCAGATATATGTGATATTTGTAATGATGGAGTGAGTGATACAAAGAATACAACTGTATTTTTTCTGGATCTACCGTAAACTCCTGCAAAAAGAACAGTTATTTCAGGTAAATTCATGTTATGTTTCAACACAGAGACATGACAGACGTTTTGTTCTGTATTTTTTTTTCCAACACATCAGAAATGGAATACTTCATTCAAATAATTGCTTTGACATTTTTTGGCATAAATCTGATTTACATTACATCACAATTACCTCCTGTCTTCACTTTCCCTATAAAATTATTTTATTAAAACTAGTTTTGAGAATGCTTTTAATCCTTCTGAATGCACTGCAAGTCTAAGACCAGCAAGAAAACACTTCACAAGAATTACTGCAAGTATTACCAAAGGTTAACTATTTTCTACCAGATTGACAGGTGCCATTGCAAAAAAGCATACAGTTTGTGCGTTAGAAGAGCTGATCTACACTTACCTAACATTTATGTTACTTTGGCAAGAAATACAAATGTCATTTACCTAGCCACTTTTTGCTGCTCTAAGTTAAGACTGTGAGCCAGTACCTAGCCAAATCTAATTACAGTGCTCCCCAAGAATGCTATGGAAACAAATAATGTGTACATCTCAAGCTTTACCACGTTACTTTTTAAAACTTCTTAAAACAGTAATGATACACAGCTTCATTCTGTCATTGGAAATCAGGAAAGAAGGAGTAAATGTTGAAGTGTTATTTATTCTGTTTTCACAGTATTAACATTTGTTTTTCATTTTTGATCTAGAAGCTATTGTATCATTTACTTTAGTAATCTTGCAGAAAGTTTAAGAAGCTGTTATCATTACGAGCTACCAGTGATTTTACCACAACGGCGATGTTGAAGGCAACACATTGTTGCTTCAGCAACAGTCCAGGAGGACGACTGTCAAGCAGAAACCTGGCCTGAAGTTCACTTCTTCTTCTGGTGGTGACAGAAGCACAACGGGCTCCAGCAGGCCACTGCTATTTGGTGTGCTACAACAACAGGTATGAAGCACAGCAACAGCAGAGCTCACCTCTCCCTTCCCATCCAACTACATATACCAGCTGCTGCCTGCATGAGGGAAGTAGCATACTACCACTTCATCTTCCTGCAAACTTGAATAGTTGCCACAGAAGACTTCCTGTATAAATATACAGGATAAGAGCATTTGGGTCTAAACATAGTAAAGATGTGTAAACAAGACATTGTAGTTTGAGAACTTAAGTAGGGAAATCATTTTGAAATGTTTTATTTTGTTTCGTGGAACATAACAACTACAGAATATAATACCTATGTTTCATAAATGAGTTAAACCAAGGATTTAACATACTGCTTTAAATGTTTTAACATTCCTTTTTTTTTTTTTCAGAAAAAGCATTTCATTCAACAAAGATTTTTGTATTTTTAAAAACCTATAGAAAAAAATAATAAATGAAACAGTGTTTTATACAAACATGGGTATCATATTAGAAGTCAGATGGTGGCAGCAATAAACCCTCTGGACACTCACCTGTGCTAATTTAGTGGTTGATTTAGAAGCCCTCAGTGTTTTCTTGTTGTAAGCTTTACCATTCATTTTGATCTTAGACACAGACATTCCTCCACTTTTTGTCTTTGAATCCCGAGTGATCACTGTCAGTTCAGGGAAGTTTTCCAAAGCGTTCTTTAAAGAGAGCATATAAAGAAAAAGGATTATGAAAAACTCAAGGACAGGTGATAGAGTGCTGATAAATTGGCTATTTTTCTTTGAAAAGTTAAGAGTGCACTCTATTAGAAAACAATTTATTCTTCACAAAGAGCTGATAAAAAGTCTTTATCAGATCAAGCAACCATACTTTATTGTATCTCGCAATATCATATGCAATTCTTTCATTAGAGCAAATAATGGCTCCACCAGGCTATTTTTATCTTCTAAAATTGTCTTCCATTCCATTTCTACACAAGAATCTCTAAGGTCAAGTTACTCAGAGATGCCTAGATATTTAATAACTAGGCAGGCAGAAGAAGTCTGCCAACTGTTGCAGGGATTTGATGCCTAACCATCTTCATGGATTTTGTCCCAGCTTTTGTAAAATAGCTTATGCACAGTGAATTAGATGACCAGTTCAAAAAAGCACAAGTTTCTAAGACATATTAACTCATTGGGTGAACTACATTTCTACCAGCTTCAGTTTCGCATTATTTGTGTGAGTAAATTTGAGTACAGCTTTGTTGTACAAGTGTAGCAGTGTTAGCAGCTACTTTGAAATTTATAAGCAGACACCTTACTTACACCCAGAATTCTATTAACTTCCTGCAGCTCATACTGTGAAACACAGGCTAAAGCTAACTTTAGAGATATGATTCATAATCTGCCTTTAAGTGAACACACAGCAAAGCTATTTTATTAGTTATGAACTCCAAATGAATAAGAAGCTGTAATTATGTGCTAATATTATAGAAGATATTAGTATTTTTTCCCTTAAACTGGGGAAAAAACAAATAAGCTACTTGTCATTTAGTGTACTGTGAGTGTAACTAGAATTCCAGAAATTCATATCCTATCTTAAGGTGGCCTATCTTCTCTGCATAGACAAGTCTAAAAGCATCAGCTACAGAAATATCTTACTAACACAAAACTCTTAGCACAGAAGAAAAGCAAAAACGAAGGGCCAATACATCCTGCCTCTCTGAGGCTTTGTGTTATACTTTGAAAATATGCAGCCCTCCCCATGCCTTCCTGCTGTAAGGAAGGAGCCACATGAAATTCTGTTCAAGCAGGTAAAAACTGCACAGCTGTTGGGAAAACAACATAACTAACGATAAAAAAAAGGTAAAGAATTAACGTGAATTTAAACTGTTTCACTGGTCAATGACATCCTAGGTCAGAGGTTGGACTAGGTGATCTTGGAGGTCTCTTCCAACCTGAACAATTCTGTGATTCTGTGATTCTGTGATCCTCATCCCTGAAACAAAGTCCCACAAGACTTATCAGAAATGGCTTGTGGAAAAAGATCTTTCAGAGATTTCATGATGAAAATGCAGAACTGACACATGCTGTTATTTTTTTTTTTCATCTAGCTCTCAAAAATAAGCACACAGCAGTAGAGAGAGACAAGTAATTCTCCAAGAAGTGTTTCTGTACTGTGTAAATAAAAGGATGAGAGAAGGACAGGCAAAAGAGCAAGCTTGGTCTGGTGGTGTTTATGGACAGGTCTGCTCTAGTGCTGTTGGTCTCAAAACTGCTGCAGGAAGAAATAATCAGTCTGACTCTAGACATTGACACCTATTTCTCAGACATGAGTGAAAAAAAATCTTAATTCACTTTACTGCACTTTCGAAATCTGCATTGTTGCCTGTGTGTGTTGGAACTGTAGGAACCACAACGATTGTCTTCCTCTTTACTTTCTCCCTGCTGAGATGGTACAGCTGCTCTCTTTCCTGTCTACATCCAAATCCGTTTTTTTATTTTTTTATTTTTTTATTACTGTGTCAAAGTTGCTGCAATACAGGCTTGTTATCCAAACTTCTTCCAACACTCCATACTGAAGGTACATGAAACAGTAGACAAATGAGTTGTTATCTAGTCCTTCTGTCTTGGTTTTAAGCTACTCTGATCATGTTATCTCCTCCAAAGAGGTCCAGACGCGCTCCACAGCACAGCTATTTAATGTAAAAGTTTAAGATTTTTAGGCAATACAATCACTTAACCAAAAGCTCTAGAAGGACAGCAAACAGATTTTCTTTTAGCAAACTTGAGAAACTTAAAAGGAGATGTGTTTGAAAATGAACCAGAAAGCATGCTGAGTAAAACTAGAACTTTACCTTTGCAGTATAAACTTCTGGATCACAAACATTCTCCAAATGCCACACAAAAGCACTGAATTTATAGCATCTCTCTTTCAAATTCATATTCGCTTCTGTTACAAATTTGCCTTGGGTTTTCAGTTGTGCCTGCATGGTATGTATTCAATGACTGGCTTACAACATTACTTTAAAAACCCTAGAACTTAAAAGGGAATACCTTGAAAGTATGATCCAAGCGTAATTTGGAAAGCAGCCTTTTCCTATTGTCATTCAGCATGCCATCAATTTTTCTCATATGAGGCAAAAGTAGCTCATCTAAAAGATAATTAAAAAAATTAACAGTTGATTATTGGGACACACAGTAATATGAGACTCCTATTCAATCTATTCTTCTACCTATTAACATAAAATGTAGAAGTAAAAAATAAGGCAATTTGCTCATAAACTCATTTTAAGAGTTAGAGAAAAAATCTTTTTGATCAGCCTGATAAACTGGTCTAGATACTACACAGCTTAATTGCTGTGTAAATCTACAATATAATTCTGCAGTTAATATACAACATAAATATGATATTAAAACAAAAACAAAACAAAAAAACTACTGTGGTACCAAAGCCACCCTGAATCTCAGAAAAAGAAAGTGTTAAAAAAACAAAACTGCAAACAAATTACACAGTCATTTGCATAAAGTTATCTTCAGATATTTTTTTTTACCTCAGTTTTTTTTTTGTTTGGTTTGGTTTTTAAATACATTTACCTTACTGATTAATAACCTTAGAATCTAATAAAAACATACAAGTTTTAAACATACTGTACCATTGCTCTTTTCCAAGGCTTGCATTGTGTCTGGATCCAAGGCAATGCTCACAAGCAACTCCATATAGCTCTTAAAGGTCTCTTTCATAGCTCTTGTGTTCAAAAAGCGAGTAACAAAGGGAGCCGGAGGTACAAGCTCTGAAAATTAATTGGAATATAGTGATTTTTCTTTCTTAAGTATTCTGCAAATATTTGTGGTTTTCAAAACTGAAGGCTTTCTCTCTTAAAACATAAGTGATCCCTACTGGCACCTCAAGAGATTAAAACCCAATATGATCAGAAATAACAGCTGAACTACGCACACATTAAAACAGGTACAAACAATAAATGAGGTACAAGTGGTACAAATTTTTGTTGAAATATATACAATTACTTGCAGCTATCAGCATTCAGATGATCACATTTTAGGTTATTTAGACATTTATTTTTCTGTTATTGTAGATGAAAGCCTAGAGAAAAGGGATAATGAATAACTTCAGTCAAGCAAAATGCACTAAGCACAGGTCTCATGTCAATGCAAGTGTCTCCTAAAGCTGCAAAACTCAGTCACCCAACAACAACAAAAATTAAAAAGCACTAATGTCACTTAGGAACCTGCATACTGTTGAAGTCGATAGCACCTAATTGTCCAACTTGCAAAAACAAACACCACCAAAAATGTGCAAACCACATTTTACCAGCAAGGTGATGTAGGCATATCTGTGCTCATCTGAGGAATCATGCACATGGAACAGTCACCAGTGATAAAAGTACTTTGCAGTAATTTTGCTAGCAAGGCTGTCTTTTTTTTTTTTTCTCCAGATTTCCACATTTCTACAGGTGACTTCAAATTTTACGTATGTGTAAGCTTGCTTAAAAAATGTTATTTTAAGTATACTGCCTTCAGCAGAGTGTTCCAGTACACGAACCCTAACTCATCTATACTTAAAGTCACAGAGGCCAGCATGCTTTGCAAATAAGAGTAATACAGTGCACGGATACTACACAGTTCAACTTCAAGCATACAGGAAATAAAACAAAAATGCAAAAAGCACCGTACATCTGCAAGCACAGGTAATCTCTATAAACACAGTACACTTCAAAAATAGCTTTCTGTTCTGGAGAATTATTGCAAACTTCATACCTCAAAGTTCCATGACACTGTGAATGTCTTAAGAGCAAAGGTGTTCAGCTGGCTACATTTGAACAGCTGGCATTTAGAAAAGCAATGAAGCAGCCAAAAGTCAACTCCTTTTTCTCCTTGGGTTTTGAAATAACAACAGTAACATCTGAATTCTGCCTACATCTGCATGCAGACAGGCATTGCAGGAATGTTATTTTAGATATAACATGAAGTTGCAATGTAAAATTAATGAAGAATCTGATTATTGAGATATAATCTAAAGTCAAATCAGCTCCTTCTGAAATTATACCAGTCTTAGAAAGCAAGTAGTAAGAATATATTTAATTGATAAACTACAGTTGAGGCAACTTCTGGTGCACACATTTGTTCACACAAAAAAGTAAGCTTTGAGAAATGAATTTTGCATGGCACTAACAGTTTTGTGTTTATTTTTTCCCCCCGAGGCTACTAAAGAAAAATTTGCAAGATACAGCAACGTTTTTGTAGTACTATTTTCAGTTAAGTTCAAATAGGCCAAAATGCTAACAATGGTGTATCACTCACCATCCTCATCACTCTGGGCCTCGGGTGAAGAATCGGACTGAGAAGATGAGAACTCCTCTTTCCACTTTTTCCTTTTCTTTGGTGGTGGTTCAGCCTTTACCTTTGGCTGTTTAGCTTTGGGTTTCACAGAAGAGACTTTTGTTGCTGTTGGTTTTGGTGTTGGTGGATCGGGGGGTTTGTTGTTGCTACTACTAGGTTTGCTATGAATAGTCCTGCAATATTATAAGATCTTTTATCAAAAAAATTACTACATAAGTTTTGGCTTTAACAACAGAGCTGTAGGCTTATTTGACCAGAAGATATTCCCCGTGATTACATATGCTTATTTCACTGTCACAGGAATGGACAGGCACAGGGAGTGCAAATTGCCCAATGTTAGTAGAATTCATGAGCTACAGAAGACTGAAGAGCTAATATTAAAACTGACCATTTAATGAAAAAAATCAGACTCCACAGACTTGAACAAATAATAGTAATTAATGAGCTCTGCTGACAAAGTGAATTTGGGATATTGTATCAATACAAAGATGAGGAAGATCATCCAGGTAGAAACACATGATATTGAGGACTGCAATAAGAAACCAGACAACTTGTGTCCGTTCTCTTCCCAGGACTCAAAACAGGAAAACAAACAGGAAATGTAATATCATAAATACAATGTTATATACTTTAGGACCAATATGAATTTCTCACAACCTGAGAACTCATCTCCTGGAAACAACAGAAGAAAACTGTGATGTAGTCAGCTGCTGGGAAAGTATCAATGCAATACAGTGTTAAGAACATGGGAGAAATACACTTCTGGGAAGTGTCAAGATTCTTCATTCAAATGGGAAAGTGGTGAAATGTACTACAGAAACATTGTGAATGATTCTAGTCATCTGTCAGAAATGAAGATTTCAAACTGAAATGGGTGGAGACAATAGACACAGTAGTATGATTAGAGGAATAGAAAGCCTGCCTTAGAAGAGGAAATGTAAAGAGCTTGATTAATCCAGCTTAGTGAAACAAACACCAAGACAGAATCTGACTGCTCTCCAGAAATATCATGCAGTGGGAACACCAGGGAAAGACAGAAATAAAAGCCAAAAAATGGTACTGAAAAGAGAACATATGCATACAAGCTAATCCTGATCATGTTTTGGCTAAAAGACAGGATTGTTTCAGAGCACTGAAGGAACAGGTCCTGGAACAGTATTCCATAGCCCAAGAGGTGAAAAAAAAACCAGAGTATCAAAACCCCAGCTAGTTTTAAGTAGATCGTGATCATTTTATAAAATCAGTTATCTGATAGAATTGCTTTCTCTGAGAGCAGAGAACTGGAGTTCAAAAGCCAGGCATTTCCCGAATGAAGAGTACTGTAGGGTTTTTTTTGTTATTGTTTACTAACATCTGATAAAGAAAAATACCTGCATTAAATTATAATTATTGAAAAGCCATATAGAGGGAAATGCTTCAGATAGCATCTGAAGTTGTGGGAAGATAAAATGAGCTAAGCAGTAAGGCATGAAAAAGTTTGTATAATACAGATTCCATAATCCTTTGCAAAAGCGCAATCAAATGCCAACAAAATGCAATAGCAAAGTCCTTAGCAAGTGAGTGACACTGAAAACATTATCAGAAGGAAGGTGGCAGAGGAAATCACAGAGATAGCCAAAGGACCTGTCTGTGTGAGGGAGACATGGTCATCATATTTTACAGGACCAGCACTATATTTACTAGAATAATCAAAACCCTACCGTCTGCTCCATGTTCTTTACATGGCTCTCCAAAGTGGCAGATTTGTTTGGTGGTTTAAAAGCAATACTACTGGAATTACTGATTTTAGGGCATGGACAGGGGATTACAAGGGATGATTCAAAGTGATAAGGCTTTTTGGAGTGGGCTGAGGGGTAGGAGAGGTGCAATAAGAAAAGTAAAATCCCCTCAGCGTGCAAGAGCATAACAGAGAAGGGAAAACATCCTTGTAACAACCGATTTTAACAATGAACTTTTGTTTCTAAATTAAGCTTCCAGGCTTGAGAACAAACCATGGTACTTCTAGTATACTGGGTCAAGACAGTCATTAAAGCAATCCAGAAAAACATACCTAACCTGCAAAGTCCACAGGATAGGAGAAAACGACACACACAAAAAAATGTAAAATCATTATGCTCGTAGGCTTCTATCCAGATGTTGAATAACAGTGCAAAAGAACACAAGAAGACATAGCATGTGGAGCCCTAGTACCTCTGAAATGATTATTGCAATCCACAGATTCCAGGTAAGGAAGTCTTGATATGACAGTAATTTATACCTCATTTCTTAAAACAAAACACACAGTTTTCAGTTTCCAACTCAAAGATGAATTAACATAGCGCTGAGTTATAAGCCTTGTTTATTAAAATAGGTGTGTTCTTCATATAAAAACAATATCATAAAATGAAAAACAAACTGAAATAAAATACCTTGCTGACTGTACAGGCTTGCTTCGCGGTTTTTTTGAACATACTCTGACATACTCCTTTTTGTTTGCGTTTTCAATGAACTTCACATAGACTCGTTTGTATTTTGTCTTCGCATCCCCGAAATACCCAAGATACTAGAAAAAAAAAAATTAATATACAAGTGCTTCTGTTAAGTAGAATTATTCAGTTTAACAATTAAAATTTAAATAGTAAAGAAAAATGTTTAGAAATCTGTTTATATACAAAGATGACCTATCCTACAGCAGTTATAATTTAAGAGGAATTCTCCGATGGATTTCCAAATAATGCTTAAAATGAGAAAATAAGGCAAGAGGTACTCTAGGCTTTGTTTTCTCCCTTTATTTAACACACCACACCTCCATATGTTATCGCAAAAGATTACCTGCTGGCAAAAGGCTGCCTTTTGAAATTCTAGCCTATATGTATCCTTCCCATGGTGGAAAGCATTTGGCTCACAAGCCTGCTTCCACTTACGTTATTCCAGCTGTGAAAACTTGTTCCTTTACCCAGACCGAATGATACCAAAGAACCCACGCTGGAAAGCCAAGAATTTACCCGTTAATATATTTAGAAAGAATTTCAGAGTAGGAGGAAATAAAGCAAACTTTTTGCTTTTTTTCTTTTTTCTTTATTGCAAGGATGTTATGTCAGAATCACGTTTTATTTTGTTTCCTAGACTTCCATTAAGTAAATTAGTTGCCATGAAGCTTCATAAGGAACTTTCAGACTCACACTGTTAGTAGCAGCAAACTCTCTCTGCCCATCTCGCACTTCAGGAACAAACTTTTGCAATAGGGCCTTCTGTACTTTCCAAATAGCTGGAGGCTCTTTTCCTGTTTGCAAAGCAACCTGTAAGAACAGAAAATTATTTGCTAATAACGGTGCTTGTTTTTCTTCCAGATGTGTGTTTGTGCATTGTATTTTTTGAGCAAGATACCATGGGTTAAAATGGAAATAGGTCATTCAAATTCCAACTCCTTAGTTAATACATGTAATTTACATTAAGATAGTATGATGTGAACTATAATAAGCATAGTGAGATCTACAAATGTTACCTTCAGAGTGATGAAGCTGTGCCAACCAGCTTTGCCTATGCTGCAATGTCAGAACTAGTGCACCACGCACCTGAGCCACAAAACTGTATTTTTCAAAATGACATGACACTTTTCCAATTTTTTATTCTTTTGCTCTATATAATATTTTTTGTAACAAAAATGCAAGAATTGCAGCAAGCAGCAAAAAAAGCTTGTAGGGCCTGAGAGATTCTGTAGCAGAAGTCCATAGTACCTGTGACATTACAGCATGACGCTTACGGTAATGTGAAAAATGAGAGTTCGGTACATATTAGTGTACCCGAGTTTATACTTTTAGCTCAACTTTAAGTGTAAAAAAAATTGAATTTGGATTGGTTTCTTATTCAAATAGTTTAAGAAATAAATTATGTTAAAAACAGATTTGTAATTATTACCTCTAATGAGAATTCTCTATAAATCCTACATGCAAACTGCTAACTTAAAAATTCTCTTTTTGTAAAACACAAAATCAAGTATAGATGTGTTTTCCAAGGAGTGTTTAAATACTAAAGAAATATATACCACAAAATTAAAATTCAAAGTATCTCGTAACAAAATTTGAACAGTTTTATAAATGACAAGGGAAAGTTTGTTTTAGGGCTGGTAACACTCATGATAAAGCTACATGAATTAATTTAAAACTTAAGCTCAAGAGGATGAACACAGACATATAATGAAAAGTATCACAAATTAATGATAAGAGTATTGCTGGCTATGACAGGAGCAAGAGGATAGGTAAACATGCACTAGAATTTGAAATGGAAAGACAAGAAGAAATAAAAATCGAGGACAACACAGAACCTTTCCATAAACTCATGTGAGGAGCTGTACTGGTTCCCTATGGAAGCCATTTCTGATTAGAACAGCAAACAGAACCTCCTCCAAAAAAGAAAAAAGACAATTCCAAGACGTTCTGCAAAAATCCAAGAGCCATTTCTTCAATACCATACTCTTGAGAACCTATTACTATCTTAAAAAAAAAAAAATAGCCTCAACACCCTGTGAATTTCTTTTTTGTAATATGAAAAAAAAGAGGTAATTCCAAGTTCTAACAGAAGTTACCGGGACAGAGATTTACATTATTATATATAACGTATTAAATGGGTTACGTACATTCAAAACATATTCACAACCCACATTAGGAAGACACCTTTGAAATATCTTGGCAGCAAATAGAGCAGAAAACTAATCTCTAGCCTTTCCCCCTTCAGCTGTTTGTTGAGGATAAGTTACGATGGAGGTATTTTGGTGGTTTTTTTGTGTGTTTATTTTTGTTTGTTGTTTTTCCACTCGCAGCAAGTATTTAGATTACCTTCAGTGTCTCTATATCTTCAATCTTCACTACAAATTCATCACGTTCTCTGTACATGCCCTCTCCTCCACTGTCCGTATTCTCCTCATCAGTACCTCCTTCTATTGCAACAGTTGCCTGTATTTTTGCTAATTGGTCTGAAGTCCCAGCATCCTGTTGAGCTACTTTTAAGGGGTCAGCTGAACTCATTTTCTCCTGCACACTGACTACAGGAGCCGTCGTCTGTGGCGATTCCTGCTTTATTACAGCAGTAGTAGCAGCAGCAGTAACAACTGCCACTTTTTCAGCTTCTGAAGCAAAAAAACAAATTTTAGTTAAATTAAGTTATCAAGAATTAGCAACATAAGATGGGAACTAGATTTATTTTTCCTTTTTTCTTTTACAATATATATAAAAAGCAAATATTTTAAGAAAAACACTTGTTTTAGGAGTTAAATAACTTGGTCACAACTAAACCATTAACAAAATCAAAATATTGTAGCCAGTACACCTCTGTTTGTATTAAACTTGAATCTGTTAGCACCTAGAAACAACAACAATGAATGTCTCAGAAAACAATTTTATAGTTACAGACACATTCAACAGGAAATACTGCTGTGCTTTGTGTGACTATACAAATACATTAGTAAAAACTTAAAACATTGAATCATGTTTCCAGTCTGCTGATAGGTAAAGACTATTTAAATTGAATTAAGGAAAGAGAAATACAGATGAAATATGAGAACGTTTGCTCTATGCCTTTGGGACATTTATCATTTATATCTTGTAATTAGGTAACTGGAAGTTTCAGATTAAAACTTGGGCAATATCCAAATAATTTTTAGTATTAACAGCAATGAGCAATAAGAACTGATAAAACAAAGAAGGGAATTCTTCTCAATAGCCCAGAGCCAAAGGAAACTCCAACCTCTCAAAATGATTATTCTTTCCCACCTGAAAAAATTAGAATCCTTTCAGGTATTACTTTATACTCTTTTATACATATTAGTTTTAACATTGATTTGCTAATCTAAAAAAAATCAAATTAAATAAGCTATAGGGTAACTACTAATATCGCTTAGAAAACTGGCTTCAAATTTAAGATAGCCATTTCACAGTTTTGCTACAACCATTGTTAACTGTTGGCTGAATTGTTGAAAAAAACAGAAAAAAGATGTGACCTTTTAATAAAAATTAAATATCAAATTAACGTGTCAATACAAAAGCTACATACCACATGTGAAGATTCATTAAATCAATTCAGTAAAAATTGTTAAGCCATTAAATATTTTCTTCTGGATATATAATATCACATTATTACAGATACATTATTTTTATTTGTTCAGTGAAGGCTATGACAGCTTTAAGTAGATATAGCATTATTAGTTCCCCAAGTAATATTTACATATTCTTCAGAACAGCAGATAGATGTACATACACTACTTAATACTAACCACAAATGACTGCGTTTTAATATTTGTCTTTCCATACTTATGTGCAAAAACAGGAGAGGGAATTACTAGAAAATCTGCAAAACACTAGCATGTTGGAAAGAAGTCATTATTAAGCATCTTGTATTTTGTACAGTCTTGTATATAACAAAACAGGAAGATGAATTAAAGAAACTGCTGGTATAAATATTACATCCTTATGAATAATAAAGATACAATAACACTGAAAAAGAAATCATTGCAAATACAAATACTAATACCCGTACAACAAAAAAAAACCCTTTGAAATATTTCCTTAGGAAGCTGTACACATAATGTGGCTTATTAAAGTTGACATATTCAGAAAGAGAGGCTCAAACCGTGGCACTGTCCCCATTTACGCTTTCTCGGGGGAAAAAAAAAGCCACTGCTTTCTTGTTTACAACACTTATTAAATTGAAAGGTTATTTCTCTTGAATTTATTAGCACAGTTATGTGATTGACTAGATAGTTTTTGCTTGATCACCAAAGAAAACAAGTGTCACTGAGAAGATCTGTCTAGGCAAAAACACACTATATGTCAACTACTGCAAAAAACAAAGCTATGAACACTGAAAATGTAATGTACTGCACAGGTGTAATACAAGTGGAACTGAAAAACCAAACATGTGGAAAACTGACTAGCACTGTCATCAGTGGTTACTGCCTGTCCTCCTGCCCAAAACAATCCTTCCCAGCTTTTGTTCTTTTGTTAGCAATATATCAACACAAAGCCACAATATTCCTGATTAATGTCACTGAAATCAAAGCCAAATGGTTCTCATCTTGGACATGACTAGCTAAACTCAGTTTACAAGCATACAATTCCTTTCGTAAACATATTCTGTGCAGTTCTAGCATCACAGAAAGTACACTTTTAACTCTACCCAGGAAGAACTTATCATTTGCTGATGGCGATTATTAACATGTTCTTTTGCTAGAATTCTTTGCAAAATAATTTAAAACCACTGGACATGATGGTTTGTTAAGGGTTAGGGATGACAATAATACCGAGCATTCGAAGCTAGGGAAGAGAACAGACACATTATTCCAAGTCTGGGCTATACTAATTTTTCAGCATTAAGAGTCTTACCCAAGCAGCATGAAAAAATATATCTACACATTTTCCAACTGTGGACAACAATAGTTTAGCTCACACTCAGCACAGTTTTTGAACAGAACTCTTAATTATGTCTGGATTAAAAACAAAGCAAATCAAAACCTTTACCTAATTAAAGATAGCTAGAATTACTCCTTTTTTTGCCCCATCAGCTATAGAATTCTCCAGTGTATGCACTCGTACTGTTTTACCTGATTTGTTCTTCCTGTCAGAAGTATCATCAAGGGCTGACAATGCAGTAGAGATGCTCTTCTGAAGATCGTGGTTACCCCCAACAGAATCATCTTCATCAGAAGAAAATGAAGGCAATGTTTCCAAATTTTTCTTAAGTTCTTCATCAGCTTTTTTGGTTGGACTTTCTGCGCTAACCTCAGCAGCTACAGGTGCTGTTGCTGGCAGAGGCTTTGTGGAGGACTGTAGGCAAGGGCCGCGAACTATTTGGGTAACTGGTCGCCTAGTCCTGTTTGGCATTCGTACAGCTGGAGCTGAAAACTGTTGCCTAGGCCCAGACTTTAGAAAGTCTAAAAAAGACGCGATAAATCCTGTTTTGACTTCAGGCTGCTTTTCTTCAACTTCTTTAATTTTTTGCCTCATTCTTTCCTGATGTTGATAAGTATCATAACAACTTTCAGAAACAGGAGAAGAATACATCAAACATGAGTCATTTCCTCTTGAATTTTGACGTTTACACTGTCCACTTCTTTTTATCTGTTTCTGAATTGCACTGTCATCTTCTGCAGCATTTCTGTTTTGGCTTTTTCCTTTGCTTTTTTTCTTCTGAAGGTTCCCGAGAGTTAAATCTTGGCATTCTTCTTCAGTTCTACTAATAGTTCCATCTCCACTTTGGGGTACAGGCAGTGCCTGCAATGAACCCTTTGACTGGTTACTTGCTACTGTACCATCATCACCACCCATATTAAAATCATTCTCTGAAGCAGCACTTTCTTCACTTAGACTCTTACCACTTGAAACAAAATCTGCATCTCTTGCATTCAGTGTACCATCAGCAGAAACATCATTATCTTCTTCAGATTCATGACTAATGCTAGACTGCTTCTTAACTGGAACAGCACCTTGTTCTTGCTCCTCTTGACCATGGCCAAGAGTGGGAGAGGTCATTCTTGTTGATACATTTTGATCAGAAGTTTCAATATGTTGTTGATCAAGGTTCACAGTTTTTGTCTGTATTGTTGACACCGGTGTAAGATTTATAGTGATTTGGCCTCCATTCAGAGAAATATTATTTATGCTTGCTGGCTTTCCAGCTGGTGAGGCACTGAAACCAGAAGACACATGTCTTACATCCATTGATCGGAACTGTGTTTTAGACTCCTCACTATTTTCAACAGACTGGATCTCCTCTTCATTAGATGCTGATTTGGCAAAGTCAGACGGTGTCACTCCACAGGCTGCCGCTGTTGCTGCTAAGATATCATCCACATTGGATAATATATTCCTCTCATCACTGAGAAGCATAGATTCTGGGAAACATATTGAACTAAGAGAAACAAACTGATTTTTTGAATCATGTTGATTTGTCTGAGTAAAATGATCTTTCGTAGTCAAATGTTGCTGTAGTGGTTTTGAGGGCTCAGAAATGTCCATTTTCATTACTTCCGAGTTCTGAGTATGAAGCTGTTGCTGAGAATGACCTCCATTACTTTGAATAATATGGCCATCCATCTGAAGGAATGGATGTGTCACCTGTTGAGGACTCTGTATTCTTTGCACTTGTGGTGATGCCTTTGCTTGTCCTAAACCCGACTGCAGTATTGACTGATGAAGAATCTGTAAGTCACAGGCTGACTCCAGAAGTACCTGTGCACTGGGCAAACACAGCTGATGACCGTGTCTTAAAGCATGAGGCTGAACCTGCGGAGGTGTACTAATGACTTGGCCTTGCTGTTCTTGACCTTTATTTTCATGTACCTTATGCATAAGAGAATGTTGCTGGTTTAGTTCTTTAGGACTCACACTTACTTGTGTTGTTTGCATTAAATTAGCTGTTTTTTTCATATCATGGCTTAGGCTAGTGATATGGCCAATACGTTGGGAAAGCTGTTCCACAGTATTAAGCATTCTTTCATCTTTTTTTGTTCCTTGAAGAGTAAGTCCAACAACTTGATCTTCAAGACGAGAGTTACTTCTGATTACACTTTGAGAGTATCTGTCATCTGCTTTTGAGACCCTATAGGATCCATCCTGAGCATTGATTTCATCATCGGTTAGCCTTTGGGTGGAAGATTCAAGAGAAGCTTGCTGTTGCAATGCCTGCATACCCTGCATTGATAATTCTTCCTCTTGCTTTGATGAAGCATACAAGTTAGAGTCAGATTTCCTTTTTACGTACGATTTTGTTTCCGAGGAAGGCCTGTTGTTCTGCAGCGTCTGTGAATGAGCTGGGGATGCAAAAGGAGGAGACTGGACAGATGGCAAAAACTTCTGAGACTGGGGTGAGGAGGATTCTTGTGACTGAGAGTTCTGAGAAGAATGTAAAGAAATATAACTCTGATTAGGACTTGAGCCAGGAAGAGTCTGTATCCGAGGAGAGGCAGAAAAGGGAAGAGAAGGCGATGTTAATGTTAAAGACTGCCCTGAAGAATAGCTTTCTGAAGGACTAACAGCGGACAAAACTTGTGATTGAGATGAAAAGCTAACTTGGGATTGGCTAACTGGAGATAAACCCTGAGAGTGACTAGAAGAGTAGCTCTGAGATTGGCTGACTGAAGAAAGTTCCCTTGTTTGCCCAGAGTAGTTCTCATTTGGAACTGAAGTCAATACTTGCTCATCTGAGGAGTAACTTAGAGTTTGACTATCAGAAGTAATAGTTTGCGATTGCCCAGAAAAAGTCAACGTTTTGTACAACGAGGGCAGCTTCTCAACCTTGCTAGATGAGAAATCCTGTGAGTGACTGACAGGTGGCACATTCTGAGCCTGGGAAGAAACATAATTTTGGGACTGGCTGACTGACAAGAGACTTGGGAGCTGTGCTGTAGAATAGATCTGTGCTTGGCCTGTAATGACAGAACTCTGGTTTTGTGCAGTTTTGGCATAGCTTTGTGTCTGCACAGTGGGAGCTACACTTTGAGGTTTGGGGGTCTTAGTTGACCTTGGAGGCTGCTTTGTGGAACAGTTTTTCACTTTTGCTGTGGAAGCAGGTGGAAAACCAAGTGATGGGATTGCAGATGTGTAAGACTGAGCAAGTTCCACTGTGACTTGAGAAGTCTTCTGCTGTGGTGCTCCATTGCTCACCTGAGTAACATCTCCAACTGGACTGCAGGATAATGCTGAGTGCCTAGGTGTATCCTGAAAATTAACTCCACTTGTACTCGTTAAATAGCTGTGTAAGGAATGCTGTGAAACAGTCAGTTGAGCCTGAACAGACTGAGTACTTGAAGGCCGCTGATGGTGTTTAATAACACTACATTCTCGCTGAAGTGCTCTATCGATAGAAACAGTGGAACCAGTAAAGACAGATGTGCTATACGCCTGAGAAACCTGCTGAGTTCCTCCAATGGTTGAAGGCAACAAACTAAACTGAGGTTGCAAAAGATGGGGTGCAGATTCTTGAGCAGAACGATAAGTTGATGACTGAGGTGGTATACTGGTACTTAAAACAGAACTGCCTAGGCGCTCAAATGTCAAAGCAGTTGGAACAGTGCCTTGTGATGTTTTAATCTGTAATAAAGGATCATGGGTAGTTAAGAGGCCATTTGATGTAGCACTGAAAGTAGTATCTTGAAGAGTAAGAGAAGGGGTAGCAGCAAAGTTTCTACTGCTGAAAGTGTTGGGATGCTGATATGCTGATAGAGCAGATGTTGGTGGAAATGTTCCAGAGGTTGGCAATGCTCCAGTAACAAATAGTTCTGTGGCTGTTGAGGAATGCATACCTGGAGAAAAAAAAAAGAAAACATAAAGGGAAAAAGAACATAAAGGAGCCTTACAAGTTGCAACGCTGCATTTCTATAACTTACTGCGTTGTAAGATCTTACAGCATTTATGAACATAACCATCTGTAGAATCAACACCCTTTTCAGCAAAAGCATAAAAGGGAGGTACTCATTGTGGGTAATTTCCAAACTGGAAGTGCAGTTCTGTAAGAATTTGAAATTCTATACCTACAGTGAGTTGCTGAGGGAAAATAACTCGCATCCTTACGATGCAAATTTCGGATTAAAAAATTGTACAAGAATAATTCTGCTTTGAAACTGAAGTCTCTTTATTAGTTTTTATTTGAGTTTAAAAAGAATTACTACAGAGGACAACTGATCAAAAGCTCTGGACACTTTTAGATACTGTAAAAAGGCAAAATTACACAATAACAATTGTAATACAGCATTAAAGGAGCAATTTCATCTCCTGCATTTACCCTCACCAATACTTCTGTAACTCACTTTTTAAGAAACAGCATTTCAGAGCATACGATGAAATAGCTATAGCTAATTTTTAAAGGAAGGCTTTAACTTTCAATTCAAAGAATATATGATTTGCATGCTTTCTTAAGTGAAATACCGTAGTTCAAAATATCCACAGACAGCAACTATCTGCAGAGTGCAATAACTATTCAACTGAAAGCTATAATACTACTTATTTGCACCCCGACATTACTATCACATCCTTGCTTAAACAACATTTACTAATAGAACATAGTGTGTGAAACTCCCCTGCAAGCTTTGAGGCTCACAGCAGTGGTCCATAGTGTTTAGTGATTTTCACCCTGTGGCTTGCAAGAACTGGTAAAGTTTATGTACTGTTTCTAAAGTCTATGAAAGCAAATGAGGAAGGCAAATTTATTCTCAGAGAGGCTTAAATTTCTTGTAAAGGAATCTGGAAAGGAATCAGCTTCTACTAGAAAATTTACAAGGATATGCAGAGCAGAAAAAATTAAAATCACTGGTATAATTTGACTGTTTTCAGTCCTTGGACACTTAAAACTCCTTTTAGCTTTGGACTATTTAAGAATAAATAAAATTGTCAGTAAATAAGGCTTGTTTTGAGACAAATTTATCAGTAAAATGTTCAATTTTCATTTTAAAATACATTAAGCCCTTTTGCAACTTAATCACAAAAAGACTTTGGAAGTGTCAGATGAAACTACGAAAGAAAGTCTTTGTTTCTCCCTTTCAGTTCAAGACATATACCGATATGAAGAGACATGATACTGAAGGAATGCCACGGCATTTTTCACAAGTCAACAACAAGGTCTTTCTGAGTAAGAAAGCATAAGCAGTGTTTTAATTCCTTTTTTTCCAATTCTAAAAAACTGCAACGTCATGTACAATTGGGTTCTTTTTTACTGATCGCTACCACTAATACAAAGGTAGGGGCATCCAGGGAGCAAAGAAAGGGAACAATTTATTCCTGTTTTAACTGTGGATGTTCTCATCTAAGCCCTTCCTACTATGCAATTAATTTCTTATTACCAGACAAGTCACACCACTATGGTAGAACTGCTGGGTTTTATATTTGAGTTTTGTAGAGCAACAGACAAAAGGCATGGGGAAGGTCTATGTGCAACAGCATCCTCTGTTTCCCTAGGAAATCGGAACACATAACACATCCCACATATCCAAGGAAGAGTTGGTAGGACAAAACAATAAACACGCTGTTCCTCTTTTACCCCCAGAAACAGCAGTTGCAGGGTTTGGAGAAAAACCCAAAGTATATAATCCATCTCAAGAACGTCACCTTGAAAAGCAAAGAGTGCTTGTTTTCCATCATCAAAAAAGTCTGTAGAAGAGAAAGCTTTCAGAAGATACTTGGGAGGACTATAGGATACAAAAAACAGCAAAAGTACGAAAGGACAACAGAAAGCTCAGAGAACTGATAATATTTAAAATGGGCTTACTGATGAGTTCTTAGTAATGAGTACTGAGAAGTCTCAATCACTGGTATCAACATCAAACCCGACCCAGTCAATGTCTCCCCATTCTTCACAATTCACTGTGATAGGCAGGCTGCAATGGAGAAAATGCTAGGACGAAGAGAAAAAAGGTTTCTTCCCAGCCGACAATCTGATGTGAGGATGGGTCATCACAACTCTTAAATACCACTGGTTATTAAGATTTTTGACAGACTAGTAGTGTATCTTCACCTGCACTCCCATGTATCTGCTCTTGTCTGTGGTGAACAAAAAGCCACATACTCTCCTCTCAACTTTTTGTGTAGTTCTTCAAGGAATACAGCTGCACATTACACTTAACACACCAAGTGCAAGTCATCAATAAAAGGACTGTCCAACCCTTCCCTCTTCCTGACTTACACCTCCTCCCCTACATCAGGACTAGCCATCGCACAGCTGCACAGAGAGACGAATCAGCCTGCTGATACAGTGGAAAACTAAACCACCAAAGGAAAAAAGGAGAGTGCTTTCTGTCAGATCAGTGAATAGATCTGATTCACTGCACAGCCGCACAATCACTGCATAAGATTAAGTATAACTTGAAGCTACCACAGATGCAGTAGCAACACTTATCTTGGTGTGGCTGTCTACAGAAAGCTCAAAATATGCAAAATTTCCTGCTCTGCACAGAAGGCGTGACAGATGGGGGAAGTTTACATAAGGCAGTCAGTCTGCCATAAAAGATGGCATGTTTGTTTATTTGTGAATTAAACCACTGATTTCAATGCTCCATGCACCTCAGACCCTCTTTTCGAGAACACCTCGCTCATTACTTGTGTACAAAGGGGCTAAAGTTATCAACAGACTTCTAGTCTATTCTATAGAAGAACCATGACAGGGAACAGAGTTTGAGAATGAAACATCTGCTAGGGTATACAGGTACTCTACCTGAATATGCTTATGGTGTCAGTGAGACTAATTCCAAACAGAAGGTTGGAGAATAAATTTGACTAATTAGATAAAATTATATCCTGTACATCTAAACCCTTTTTAGACAATCAGGGCTTCTGCTCAGAGATTAATACAATTTCCTCGATTTTGAGATTTTAAATAACAAGATGGAAAAGAAGCAGAAGACACAGCCTTTTCTGGTAGGATATTTTTGTTTGAAATACTCCCAAACATTCAATTACACTCATCACAGAATTTTATTTCAAGAGAAATTCTTCACCTGTCTGCCAGGAAGGAGCCCTGAATTGTGGCAAAAGGGTAGATCCTGAAGAGACTGCCTGAGCGGTACGAGACTCAATCGCAGAGAGAAAATTCATAACTGAAGTTTCCTTAGTGTTACTTCCAGAGGTGTGCATACTGGTATCAAATATTCCTGACAGACCTAGATGGGGGTGGGGGGAAATGAAACGAAACAATTAGACAATTCAGATAAACTTCTTATAAAAAGCTCTATCAAGTAACAAGGATATGCATTCATAATCCACTAAAAACAACCTATGAAACATTAGCAACATTATTAAAGTACATTAATTCTTTAACATTTTAACTGTTTCGCAGTGTTGCATCTTTACACTGGAACTTGAAGATACATTTTAAAATCTATTATTAAATGTCTGTCAAATATAATGCTCTGAAACAATACTTAGGTCAATTAATACAAACTCTCCCTTCATCTGAAGATTCACCATTCCACTTGTTACAAGAACTGTTTAAACACTCAGAATTCTCTCTGAAATGTGTTCAACTTCCCTGTATCAATCTTTTCCTCCATTGGACAGCTTGTAGCAGCTTGGACTTCCCTGCGGGACTGGCACAAGAAACACAGTTTGGGTTGCATTCCTTATTTCAAAAACTGTTGTCCATACCCTTCAGCATCTGGCGGCTGGATAGGAAGCACTGCACAGATTGCAGAACTTTGAGTAGCTAAAATTAAGATTGCAGGGTCTGCACCTTAAAACATTCCCTGCAATTCTAACCCTCCATCAAGCCAACCAAGGACCTGGCCAAGAAACTGCAAATACCTGCCAGCTCGTGAGCCCAAACATCCTTCCCATGGAAACTGGGCTGCAAAGTGAGGGGGAAGAGGTCATTCTCTGTCTTCTGCTTACATACAGACAGGATGTCACCAGGATCACAGGCCGATCCTGATGCAGATCTAATATAGCCTAACCTGCTACTATATTTAGAGTAAATTTTAGCTTTTCCCCCCAGCACTGTCTTAATTTGCACACGTAAGTACTAGCAACAGTATGTTCCAACTTGCATTATTTTTTCTATTTGCTTGAGTCTAAAAGAATTGGCATGACTTCTGCAGCTGGCTTTGAAGCATACTTAAATGTTTGGCCCTTACACATAAGCCGTAATCTGAAAAGCTGTATTTTAAAGAAAATTGGAGCATAAAGAAAATAAGGAGCATAACTGTTCCTTATATTCCCTTTCCAATTATGACATTTTGATAAAAGCTAGCAACTGATCGTTAACTTTCTACTACAAACTCAGCTTTCCTCACACCACTTTCCACCATCTGCATAACAAACTCCCTCTGATTATAAAATTCATCATCTTGAAACTAAGTTATGTAACAGCTTTTTTTTTTTTTTTTTAAGCTATTCAAGCTGAAATCTCATAATATAGACAGTTACCAGTAGGATGGTGTGTAGTGGAGTATCCAGGAAGCTGATGAGAAGCTGTGTATGTCTGTCTGTGAAGATGATCTGTTTCTGAATGTGATGAATGTCCTCCTCCATAGCTTAAGCTAAGGAAGAAATTAAACGTTAGGAACAAAAACATGCAGCTATAGAGACAAGATACAACTATGAAATCCCAACCACAAGCCAAAAAGTTGGAGAAATTAAACACAAGCCCAAGATCTGACATGTGGTTGTGCTAGTTTTCCTAGTTGTCCTAGGTTTTCCTACTTCAGCTCTCAACCACTGGAGGGACACTTTCTGTAATGATTTACTGATGTAAAAATATGCAAGGCAGATGACTACAAATACATGCCCATTTTAACATTTCAATTTTTAATTTCATTTAAACTTACAGGACCACACTTAATACAAAGGCTGAAATGACTAGGAAGCTGCAGGAGCAATTTTTTTTTTTTTTTTTTTAAGATTTTGTTAATTTCAGTACAATTCTATCAAAATTGACAATGAGAGCGCCAGCAAGTGACAAATCTCAGTCTTCAGACCTCCTAGCATTAAAAATAAGATGATTATCTACAGTTTTTATTTAAAGTTTTGAAATGAGTAATCTAAATTAACATGTTTTGATCAGGCTTATCTGGAAGCAAACTGAAGATACTGCGTCTGAGCCCATGCAAAAGCAGTAATGCAGAAAATGAAGAAATTCAATCTAAACATCAAGAAACATTAGGGACTGGCCAGAAGGGCTAATGATTTCCAATTTAAAAGGCAGAAAAAGGAGCGGAAAGCAAAACAAAATCCCACAGCTTTCAAGCTTCCACAGACTCAGCTCTGTACAGCACCTATCAAAATGAGAAAATGTAAATCAGCACGACTGAGTCACTACTCTGTCATCTTCTCTTCTTGCTTTCGGACATTAAATTTACAGGTAGCTGACACTTAGCCCAGTGCACATATGAAATTGCTTTAAGTTTAAAATTCAATTGTAAACAGACGCCAAAAAAACCCCAAGCAACTAAACCCACAGCTCTCCCTGCTGACTGCTGTGAGGGACTTCACTTACCCTTTACATCCCCTGGGATGAGGGGGCAGTCCCTCTGCATAAGGGAAAATTTGAACATTTGATGCCAGGAATCATGACATCATGGGAAACTTCCATGGAAGCCACCACATAAAACACAAGTTGGCAACACTACTGGATTTACTTCATTTTCATTAGGATGACAAGAGTAGGCAAAGGAGATCTAATAAGCCTGTAGGAATACCATGACCTCCACACATCGCAACAGCAGAAGCCTGTCTACAATGGACGCTCCGTTTCCAGATTAACTTCCATGCCGGAGAAGCACTAGCAGCCAAATCTCAACTCAGCGAGCGCACCCACACGCTCATCTTGTAGAGGATAGGGTTGAACTGCCCAAAATCTATGAATCAGCAACTGATCTCTGTTAAATACTGACTGAAATCTGTACCGACCTGCAGCATTAAGGACGACTGGTAGGCACATCTGGATGACACCGTACGTTACTTTTTGGTCTACTGGCTTAAAACTTTTTAACATTTCCAGACAAAAACAAAACAATAGTGCTCTCCACGTAAAATAAGATGCATTTAGATAGGCTTTATTCTATGCAAATACATTTTTCAAGATAAGTTTTTAAGTTAAAAAGAAACATGCATAGCTACAAGATAACAGATAAAACTTAGGACATATGATGTTTTCTTCGGATTTTTTTTTTTTAATAAAAATGTGCTACACAAGAAAATACATTTCTGAACTGAATTATGGTAATACATGCACTGTTAGCAAGAATTATCTTCACCGGCACAAATGGTGATCTTGTGAAATCTTTCCATCTGTAAGTAGTTTTCCTTAATTTTATTTTCAAGTTTTCTCAAAGCATCTACATACATGAAAGTATGTGGTGCTGTCTTTGCCCTCACATGTGTTTACAAGGCAAACTATACTACATATATCACTTATACAGCAGCACGCCTTCCTTTTCCCATTTCAGGTATTTTCAGGAAGGGGGCACGTTTGCCACTGTACTGGTGTTCTGGGCAGGTGGGTCTACACTTTGCAGCAAACATCCTTCTAAATGGGGTGAGACCCGCAAAGATTGGTAGTGATTACACCAACTAACATTGCATCATTCCTCCTCTTACATTGTAACAGAAGAAGTTCACGTCAAAAACATAAATTAATTTTACTTTACATTAACAACCTGACAATTCAGAACTTTTAAAAATGAGTATTTTCTTCAATTTAAAATTGGTACTTATTCTGGTTGTTTGGTGAAGATTGTGATTCATTTCCCCCCTCCTCGCTCCTTGCAACAAACCCCTTTTTTGTAAAGGAAACATACAATACGCTCGAAGACTACAAGAGAGCTTAACACACAAGCTTGCAGATATGATGCAGAACACTCTAAATGATAAAAGCAACTTGTAAAAGAAGGTAGACAAAGATTTAGTAGCAAAGAGAACGCTGGAACACAAAATAACCTGTAGACCAATATCTCGAAAACCTTGTTAATTACTATAATCTCAAAATTCTAAAAAAGCTACTTGAATTAACTTTCTCTTTATTTCTATCATGAGAATAATCAAAGTATATGATGATTTTTTTATTATTATTTTTAAAACAACTCTCAGGTCACAGTTAATGCAACCGCAACCTCAAAAACGAATCTGCCTTTCAATAAAAACATTGTATTTATTAGAACAGTTAATTGTTTATTGTATAATTACTTGTTGCTGGAATGTAGATTCTTATCTCAAAAACCTGCATATATGCCTTTGGTTTACATAAGCTTATCCTAAACACAAGCACAGCAATCTGAAAGAAGATTACAGCCTCAGGGTTTCTTTTCATAAAATTTAACTGTTTAACCAGATGAACTTATATGGCTTGTAATCTGCGTATCAGAAGCACATTAAGCATGGCAAATATCATTATGGCCAGCTAGTCTCTCGTACCCTGGTTTCAAAGTTTGTTAGAGAACCACAGGAGTTCCTACTTCTACTCAAATGCTAAGTTACTTAGTGAAGAAACCATATTCACGTTACTTGGTACCTGGCCGGAAGGTTATCTGTAGTTCCTATTTAGTGGCCCAAAAACATTTCCCCCTTATCTCTTATCTATCAAACTGATTTGATTTCTCTCTTCTGTTGGCATAGTTAACAGCACAACAGCGATTACTGCTTGAAAGTAACAAATTCGGCATACAAATTTGGGAAATAGTTCCCTTAAAGTATTTTTCATTGAAGAGGTCCATTCAATTTTAACATAATACCTAAGTGCCCTGTCAGAGATGTCCTAAGAAGAGCCATCATTATTTGTCATTACTGTAATGATGCAATCAAAACATTCTTGTCAGTGAGAGCAAAATGACTCAAATACTAGCCTGTTGTTTTTTTTTCAGCTACATCAATTGGTTTAATAGAAGATATTAGCTCTCCGGTATAATTTCTCAAAGAAAACATATACCCTGTGCACTTGTTACTAGAATACCTCAACCTCGATTTACAGCTCCTTATAATTACCCAGTATTATTCTGTCCTGAATCAACTGTTCACATATCTATTCATATTGCTGTTATTAAGATAATTTATTACCACAGCACTCTTCAACTTAATAGCTTCATATGAATTTAGGTCACCAACTGCAAAAGGTTATTAAGTTATACTGCATGAGCCACCCTCCTCACCTGCCAACACAATTATTTGTTTTATGCTTTATGCTATTGATAGATGCATTTCTTAATTTCCAACTCAAATGGAAGCACCACTTTTACAAGGAAACAAAATTTAGTTGCAATAAGCACTGGAGATAAAGAGTAGCCTTTTTTAATTCTTGTTTTCTTCAAATAGCCTTGCTCTCCTGTAAGCATCCATAAAGAATAAAATGCAGAAATAAAACCACTTCAAACTAGTAGCTTAATTTACTTAATATTCAATAGAAAAAGCATCATTATGTAGAAAAAGGGTATTTCATCTTTCTACTTTATTTTCCAGATCAATTTTCATTACAGCTTGGCAATTTTTCCTTTTTTTTTCCTCTTAAGTTTAGTGACCAAGCAACTATTCCAGGTCTAGGGAAACACATAATGCTTATAAGGAAAACAGACCAGGACTTTTTAGAAGCAAAAGATATTTCTGGGTGCAATACTTTGCTCTTTTGTTCTTAGGCAGTTCTAACTTCTGCCTCTGATATAAAGGAAAATTGCTCTAAAACCTCAAACCCTCTAAATCACAGAGCATTTTCAAAGTATTCAAGCTGTGAAGACTGCACTGAAAGTGAAACTGGTCACCCAGAAGACAAGCAGTTTCCAAAATGCAGCACAGCTCTCTGGCTTGCAAGTCTGAAATCCAAAACAATCGAACTGAACAAGACAAAAAGCAACAACCCAGCACACACCATGCACGTGATCGGATTTGAGGTAAGTGAGGGAAACAATCCGATTTCATTTTGGGGCAGCCTACCTCTGGCTTACTGAAAGCAAGAGAAGCGTCCTAACTCTCGTGGGAAGATGAGTAGGCATACAATGCATTTGTAATTAAATCACCAAAGCAGAGATTAAAAATGCACTGACATCTTCATATTGACAAGGAAATACCTTAAAACTCATACTTTGCATTTTATCTGACTTGAGATGTATGTGAAATAGGGGAAACGGTACTCAAATTATTTGAAGTAAATTTGAATTGAATAACGTTAAAAAAGAAGTCATGAATTTAACCATCTACCCAAAAGCTCAGACACTTTGCAAAAGCATCTCCCTTCAGGCAGCTCTTTAGCTAACCAACAGTGAGCTCCAGTTAAGAGTCGGAAAGCAAAGCCGTTGAAGTTCCAAATATAAAACCGACAACTCACTTCTCAATATTAAAAATATTAAAAGATATACATAATCAATGGGCAGCTTGCAGTTTACATCTTTTTGTTGTATATGTACTTTACATGTTTAAAAATCAAAATTTCAGCTTGCATTATCTGCTGGCAGGTTCATATTTAGAATTGTTTTAATATAGATACAACGTTTAATATTATGTTTAAATATTTATCTTTATTTGCCTTTGTTCACAGCATCCTGTGGAGGCAGGAAGAAAGAGTATTGCTTGATTACAGATTCAATGGAGGGTCAATGGAAGATGGCATGGCCTTCAGCTGCCAGGCACTGCAGCTGTCCGCTTCAACAGCGACTGAGGTCAGAGGCATTTGCTTCCATCTGTAAAGCAATGCTATAGGCAGATATATTTAATCAAAAAATGGGTTTGATCTTTTATTTAAAACAAACAAACAAACAAAAATAACAGCAATGACTCCAAGAAAGCAAAATCATGAAGTATGGAGGGGTTTGCCTAGAAAGAAAGCAGTTACTCAAATGAGCTTAATACTGCTAATAACACTGTACCAGTCCTGTCCAGCTGATAGGCCAACATGCTCCTGAAACTTTAAAGGCAAGCCTGTACAGAGAACAGAAAATGTTTCAGGAATTAATTCCAACGTAAGGAAAACAAACTCCTGTTCAGCCCAGAGACTTGTTTTCCAACTCATTTCAGTGCAAAATTATTTAGAAACGTATACAATATGTGATTTTTTCACCTCTATTTCCCAACCTCAGACATACTATGAAGACAAAACAAACAAAAAATCAACGAGAACAAAAAAGCCAATACTGCAAGCACAAACTTGGTTCAAAGCTTCCAAATGTTGGCAGTTTCAAGAAAAAATGGAAAGGAGCCTACTCCCCGTAGCTAATTCACCTGACACTCTCATGACACTAGAAGAGATGATCTTTAACATTTGAAGATTCAACCAACATTTGCAGTCTAGAGCAGTTATGGTATCCATGAGGCAAAAGAAAAAATAATCCGATAATTAAAAAATGAAGTCTGCCATTGAGAAATCAGAAAAAAGTACCGCTAAAGTTAATACACCTTAAAAGGTAGGTAGGACGTTCCTTTGGGACATTACTGCACCTAAGAGCATAGATCTGCAGCATTTGCCTGGCTTGTTTTTGCACTATCACATAAAGAATGAATAGTTGTCAACATTTTAAGGTATTATTAACGCTGTGTTATCCTTCAAGATAGAAAGCTTTCAGAAAAATAGAAAATACAGATTTAGACTCCAACAGTATGGTATTTCTGTAAAACTGAGAGGAGCAGTATTTTATCCGCAACCTCAGCTGCCTGTTACGTCACATTCATAACTTTTAACGTCATTCCAGCCTACGCATTTAATGTAGAATACACAAAACCTTAACACATCGAAGGCAATGACCCTTCACTCTTTCATTAAAGACGAACTCATAATGCAACGTTCATTGTGCCAGGAGTTGGACTCGATGATCCTTATGGGTCCCTTCCAACTCGGGATATTCTGTGATTCTGTGTGATTTCCCACTTCACGTGCAGAGCCACCAAGCGCCGGACTGGAGACTGCCTCGAGGTACTTGCGAGAGGAAACAGTCCTTGCTTCCTTCATCCCAAGGGTCAAGGCAGGAGCTTCCAAGAATTAAATTTCGAGGTAGAAAACTATATGCCTGAAGGAGCAGAAGTTCCTGCTGTTCATGTGATTCTTTACCTGAATACATGTTATATGTTAAGAGAGGAAAAAGATTTCATGGCAAAACAGACCTGTCTCCATTTTATTCCCATGCTAATGTGCCTGAACTCTTTATGCTTGAGCCTTTTAAAAATAAAAACCTAAAACAGCTTCAGGAAAGCCAGAAGTCTTACTGGTACTTCAATACCTGAGTGCAAGTGCTGGCTTGCCTGATTAAGTAACCCGCGGAGTTCTTAATAACAAAGACAATTATAATTCCGTTTTCATAAAATCAGTTAAACTATGTCTTTAAACTATGAATGTGAAAATTAATATTCCTATAGAAATAAGCTATTTCTAAACTTCAACTTCAGGTACACGAAAGGATTTGACACACTGCCATATGTTCTTTTCTAAGGTATACAGTCTAAACTGTATTTTTGCTGACATTATCTGCATGTGAAATGTGGTACATTTAACAAAAACTCATCTTTTTTCTTTCTTTTTTTCAATTAAATTAGAATGGGCAAATATCACTGCCACTTCTCTTGGCTTTGACTAAAATTCTCCGTAACCTAACCAAAACAACTTTCTAAAAGAAATGCCAGGGTTTACAAAAAACAGATATGCTACAAAAGGCAAAAATAATCCGAGGAGTGAAGATATTCCAAATTCAGAATTAAAACTCTACATGTGAACGCTAGTTCCGATTCGCAAGGCCCTTCACTGCCCCAGAGCTAGCAGCGGGCTCACAGGGAGCCAGAAGCCGGGGGGCACCCGGGGCTTTCAGGCTCTCCCCGAGGCTGCTGCTGCCCAGGGGGAGCAATGCTTTGGGGTTCACACATCTTCCCTGATGCCTTCCACTCTACTGCTCCCTGCAGAAACACGAGTACCAATCACGGCCTGTGCAGCTTAGAGCATGTAAAGAGCTGCAATCATCTTTTCTCACCTTTTAATTATTTTGGCGCTACATTTGTTTATCCTCTTCTCTTACCTTTTCCCTGTGAAAACTTTCTCTTTACCCAGCACAGAGATAATAGCTGTGATTTTGTTAATTAGCAATACTTCTCTCCCACAGAGCTTTACTCACGATTTCAAAGATTTTTGCAACAGACAGTCATGGAGATCGAGCACTTTTTCTCCTACACGTGATACTATTCTGTTGTCAAAGCTTACTTTGAGATACTTGAAACTATTCTCAAGATCACCATGGCATTAATGTTTAAGCACACACAATGAACCTCTCCTATAGTTGGCTGAGATAGGCACAAAATATTTCATTAATTTTCATAATGAAATTTTATTTCAAAGTAAGAAAATTGGTAGAGCATTATCTGAAGATGCGGCTTAGCCGCACCAGTGCCTTATTAAACATATGATTCATTTCAGCTACTGAGATACTTCACAGCCCTTCTCCCACCACTATTACAGTGCCATAATTTGCGGTAAGCTTGAGTATTACCTTTGAGGTACTATAAGAATGTCTGAAAACCCATTTCTAAATAAGCCTTTTATTTTCCAATTATATGGAAAAGATAAAGCTGAAGTTGAGATGTTAATCACAAAAGAAATGCAAATACACACGTCCTATCGACTGACAGAGCCACCTTAGGCAACACCTCTTCATCACCACACCTCCAAGCACTTTACAGTCACACCACCCGTGAAACATCTTCCATTTTAAACTAGCGAAACTAAGGCAAGAGCACTAAACCACTCAGATTTACAGAAGAGGCCAACCCTCACAACCAGAAACAGAGTTTCAAACAGCCGGTACTGACACAAGAATCAATTTCTCAAGGTTTCACAAAGCTAGGATTTCTAAGAGCTCTAAACCACCATGAAGATGAGGCTTTGCAGATCAGAGACAGAGAAGAACTTGCACAGAATCGAGGCATCTACTCACCACCTGCGTCTAGGAACGCAAGCCGTAATATCCTCGTTCATCCGCATGGCCCGCAATTCGAGGCAACTAAATAGTCTCCAAGTCTTCCAGCAGGCCTAGGTGTTTGCCACGTTGGTTTCCCCATCCCACTGCACATTGCAAGGGTTAAGCAGCTCATTTGACCTCCTTTAGATTCAATAAAGAGGCATCTCTATGACTAACACCCCTTCTATCCCAATTTAGGAGGTGTGCTCAGAAAAGATTAACGTCGTAAAACACAGCAAAGAGTCCTTTACATTAAAGGAAACATCAGAGGGTGTTGCTCCCTATTTTTATATGAAAGGTTAGCATGGTCCTTGAAATTAACTCTTACACCTCTTCATCCTAAAAGAGGTCAAAATCTACCTTTCTAACCTTCCAAACAGGACTCTGGCTACCACACTGCCAGCAGAGTTACAACTTAACTGAAAATACCATACAAACCCAGCTGCATGCAAGTGCTTCAACGAGAAAAACCCGCGCTGTTCAAAAGTGTAGAAAAATAAGTTAGAGCTGCGTGGTATTTACTTTGAGATGGGAAAAACCTAACTGTATAAAACAAATTCCTAAAATATGCCCCGAGTATTGATTTTATTTAAGACTTCCTAACTTTCAGGCAGATGTCTAAACAAAAACAAGTATTACTAGAGATCAAGATGGCACACATACAAGTTAGAAAATTCCTTTCACTGGTGAAAAACCTATATTCTCTTTAGAAGAGAATAACAAAAGGGAGTTTTCTGGAGGGGAAAAGATCAGAAGGAAATCCCAGCTCCCTTCAGCGGCTCTGAGGATCGGTAACCTCCAGGTCACCGGCTCCAGCACCAACTGAAATTAGGTAACAAATGCTTGCTGCTCACAGGCTTAGGGAGTTAGTTCTCTAGGATCACCCTTTGTATAGCAAATGTTCACGATCAAGAGAAACCTAGTAGAAATGCTATCCTTGGCAGGCTCAGCAGAGAATAATGAAATGGGAGGAACATAGGAATTGGAGGATTATTCACTGCCTAGCACTGGAATTTTTGACACGAAGAAGAGAGAAAGTAAACAGGATGTGGTGTGAAACACTAAGTTGCCATATTTCTGAAAGGGATTTCCTGGTCAGAAAAAAGTGCAACATGCAACGTGCAGCACACGCTGGTACATTCAGTATCTCCACGAAACATCAGCCCGATTGCACGCACGCTGCACATGCGCAGTGGTCGTTTGTCTGGCGTGGTCTGAATGTCGAAAAGCTTTAAAACAAATTGCCAGACATCTGGAAACGCTCGACGAAGGGCCGAAGCCCTCAAACCCTTCTCACACAACACTGCTAGGTGAAAGAGGGCTAGCTCCAATGAAACCTAGACATACGACGGCCCCGTGTAATTCATATCGAGTTATTAAGGAATTCCTTCGTATCCTCCTCTGTAAATACTATTACTCTCAGATAAGGGTGCCTAAGGGTGCCTTCTCCCTGCTCAGTGTAATTGGTTACACTCATACAAGTCCTAAGCAAGCATCAGAGGTAGGCATGTAGAAGGAAGATGAAAAACAAGAAAAGCAATGTGGGCAAATAAAAGCTTGTCTAAACATATGTAGGTTCTTGCTGAACTGTTTTGGAATAAGAAAATCCAAGTATGCAGGTATTCATGAATAAAAGCTCCTTGCCCCTCTTCACTTTAACCCATGGTCAGAGAGGTTTTGAGGACGCTAACTCTGAGAGCGTCCACTCATCCGCAACAGCCCATCCAGAGCCCAAAAACAAGAAAGTAATGAAAGAAGAGGGGACAGAAAGACTAGCAGAAGTAAAACCAAAACCTATGGGGAACGTGTCTGGTAAGATAGGTAAATCTAGTACTTAGTAACTTCGAGCTGAGCCTTCTCTGAGCACATTATTTCTTTTTGCTTAAACATTCTAAGAGTTCTCCTTCCTCTGTCACTTGCGCAGTACAGCAAGATACGCCTTGCTGGAAAGGCCAAACGCCGCATGCTGTTCTGAGTTATTTTCGTCACACTTAAGGCTGCTAAGGAAGGTCTGAAGGGAGAGTATTGATGTGTTACCTTTTGACTGCATTTATTTTGTTTTTAAATGTATGGAATAGGCACTCATAATACATAATGACTTTCTGATATGCAAAGTTGTGAATGCTTTGACAAAATACAAGAAATCAAAAATTCCAAGGAAAATACACACACTCCATAAGAGCTCTAGTATTGTTTACAATGAATATAACCCAGTCATAGGCGATTTTTTCCTAACAGGAACAAAGATTTTTCTAAAAACAACCTCCTTCCTATGACAGCGTCACGCCAGAATCAACAGCATCTCCAAAAAGAGGTGGGCAAAAGTACAGAAGAAACAATGGGAAAAGGTTGTTCTCTAGTGATATAAAGTAAACGCTTAGACTTAAAGTAACAGGATGAAAGATAAGATACACATACGGGACCGAAAGGCTTTTTGCAAAGGTGAGAGAATACAAAACCCCCTTCTCACGCATGAAGAAATCAGAGCAGCTCCCGGTGCAGCTGCCCAAGCAAGGGAGGAGGAGGAAGGAGCCCCTTTCGGCAGCACCCCACGCACCTGCGCCCTCAGACTAAGCCTTAACTCGCCCCGTCCACGCACTGCTCTGTCACTTCTCACCGCACGAAGGCTTAAAATGCTTTACGCAAAGTTGTTATTAGAATCCGCGGTGAGCAGCACGTAATTTCAGACATGCCTACTGGGCTCATTCTGAAGCTTTAGCAAAGAGTTCAAAAGATGACCATACTTCTGCACCTGTGAAAAGCTGAGGGGCACACAGCACGGACGTATTCGGCTTCCCTGTTCATTCAATCTTTGACCTTGCCACAGCTGTCATCTCAGGGTGCACTGGATGCAGGTTAAAACAAGAAAAAAAGGAAAAAAAGACAGACAAAAGCTAGCAAGTCCCTGTAAAGTACCCGTGCCACACCATGGATTAATCGTGCTTTATTTTACGCTTATAAATGTTTTAAATATAAACCACGACAGCAAGTTTGGTAGTATTTAAAAGTGACCTACCTTTTTATGTTTATAAAGTTTATTTAATCCTTCTGTGCCTTTTTCTTTTAATAGCAAATGTTCTACATGTATTCAGTTTATGAGCTTTTAGCTTTCAACACCTGAAACACTACGCCATAGGGAACTTTTTGTAGCAAATGTGTTTAACAACAAACATAGTTTTTACCTCCGAGAAAATTTCACTTGATTAAAAGGTTCTATACTTTTGTATATTATCTGTATTTTTTACAGTTACTATAGCTATGCAGAAATGTAAAATTTAAAACCGGGCCCTACCTAAATCACTATTACCACAGCTGTTACAACAAGCATTAGCTTGACAGCTATACAAAAATGTAAGTTAAAAAAAATCAACATAATTATGTATTATAAAAGTTTAAGTCTCGCAGTTACGTAACCTTCCCTATGAACTACCACTGTAACTAATTTGTTATCTTAGATTAGCTGCTATAAATACGGGCCACATTAACCAAACGTCAGTGCTATCTACTGCGAAGAACCATCTCAAATTAAATGCTATGAAAATCCTACGTTTGGGCAGGACAGAGATGGACAAAGACTGCCAGGCGAGAAGAAACACCAGAAACCACGGCAGCAGCCGTACAGTTTAAAATAACAACAAAATAACCGTCACTGTCATTCCATCACACACAACACAAGACTTAGGTCCCGGAGCTGAGGTAACAACCAAAGAGCAAGCTCCCTCCGCTCGCAAAAACCCTGCTCTGAATGAACACCAAGGAGCCTCGCCATGTCGGACACGTGTTCAACCAGAAACCTCACCATCATTATTGCCCATCCGCATTTCTCTTTCAAGTAATTACGATGGTCTCTCAAACTATTACATGTTCGCTATGTTTTCTGAAGACTGCATTTTTCTCAAGCAAGTAACAACTAACTATGACATGTATTTGCTACTGGATACGGGGCTGGCTTTACGCTGTGCCACGGAAGAGACAGTATCAGCACAGAAGTAAGGTTTTCTGAAAGACAGAGAAAAAGCTCAAATGCTGAGAAAAAAGCATGTCCGTGCGCTCCGTGGGGCTTCCTCTGGGATGCCGACAGCCTGCTACGAGGCAGGGGGAAGCGGGAGCACGGAGGACAGGAGCACCCACTCGGCCCTGCTGCTCCAGGGCAGCCTCGGTGGCACTGCCCACGCGCACCTCTCAGCGGGAGCGATCTCTCCTCACTTGATGCAACGGTTCCAGTGACTTCCATCACCGCCCGTCCCCATTTCGCTAACTTCTCCTATTTGCCATGGGAAAAGTTATGTCACAGCAGGCCTGGTAGCAGTGTCCTTACAATACTCCACCACACGCTTCCTTTCAGTTGATAGGAACAGTGCCATTGCACAGACAAAACAGTGCCTGCAAGAAATAAGGAGCAGGATAAAAACCAGATGGCTGAAGTTAAGTGCAGGACAACAGGAGCAACGCTTGCAGGGAGGAGAAATCATTCTGATGAGCTTAGACTGTGAATACAGCTCTCCACACAAAGGCGGCACAGCCTGCCACAACACAGCCTGCACCAGCACAAATATCAGAACAGCCTGAATTAAACGCTGTTATCTGCATCACCTGAAGGCTGAATTCTTTCCAGGCAAGCACCAGATGAACGTGACACATGTTTTTTTAATTTAACATCAGACCAACGCGGCTTCAGCTGTTTTGATGACTACCTGTGAGCCACAATCAAAAACACCATTTTGAAAATTGTGAAGTGATCTACAACGCCAGCCGAGAGCGCCAACAAGATGCTCCGTTAGGGCACATCTGCACTCTCGCCACTCGCTTCCAGGCTGGCACAAGCCTTGGCAGCGACGGGCGCGACTCTTGCGTCCCAATCCCCCAGCAACTGCCCGTGTCCGCACCAGGACAAACGTGCTCAGTGACAGAGGAACCAGAGGCACCTATGCACGCTCAGACTGTATTTAACACTGCAGCTAACACAGTTCCAACCATTAAATCTTACTGAAGACAAAGTATTATAATTCTTATTGAAATGAGGTGAACCCTAAATAAGAACCCAGTATAGGAGAACTTTGAGCATATATTAGCATTCACAGATTTTTTTTCCTGCCATAGCTACAGTTAAAAAAAAAATGTTAAAACATTTCAGTCAACACCTTTAAAACATATAATTCATCACCATGTACACAGCCTCAAGACGAAACTTTTAGGCAATGAAAGCAAGATCTTCTTGACATTGCTTCCTAACGCACAGCAAAAATACTGTCATATGAAGAATGGATTCAGTAATACCAATGCGATTTTTTTGATTAACGGGCTGACTGGTAAAGGTAGCAGGCAGCGAGCCAATAAGCTTCTGTAAGGTACTTGTCTTGGGACTGCTCCCCATACCATTTCAATAAAGGAATTCCAAAATACAAAGTTAACATTGCTTTAATATAGCATCTACCAAAAATATTGAAGATGAATTTTGAAAGTAGGGTTGGGTTTTTTTTGAATGTAGAAAATAATCATTGAGCATTTGTGTTTCTTCTACGACCCTGGAGGGATCCACTCTTGCTCTGCACTACAGATTCTTAACTGACCTGGAAAACACAAAGCTTCTTCATGGAACAGATGACATGATCCTCCACAGATGCTGAAAACTGGCAAGAGTGATATAAAAAGGACATGCCACTGACTTCCACTGAAGCCAACATATTAACATGACCAAACGTAGTCCAATGATTAGCAAGAAAGCTGAAAAAGAACTATAGGAGACCTTATTTTGCCATGCAGGCAACTCTGAAGAGAACGTGGTGGCTTCATGGGGCAAGGTTCTGGCCAGGAAAGTAACCCCCCTTGCAATTCTCTGTCAAACAGGGAACCTGGAGCCTCAGGCCCCACAGAGGGCCTATTATCTTCTTCCTCAGCATTGACTTAATTGTTTCTAAAGTGCACTGTCTGCAACTCAAGAAGGATGACAATAAATTGGAGGGTACCCAGGAGAAAACTGAGAGAATAACTGAAGTTAAAAAAAAAAAAAATAGATGAAAGAATGCCCGGTAACAAACTTCAGAAGATTATGTATTTTTCTTAATAATGAGAACACAGCGCAGCAAATTAATCAAAACTCCTAAGAACTGACAGTTAGCAAAACATGACATAATGGGATTCTCAGTGTCAATAAGACTGTAACAAAGATTCAGTAGCTAGAAGCTAAAGGTAGCCATCCTCAGACCAGGAATAAGGAATAAAATACAGACGAGCCACTTGTACACTTCACCAAGAGCTGTGCTGAATTCTGCCTCACTGGAAGTTTTTAACTACACCTTCTAAAACATAAGCTCCAGTTTCAAACACAGATTAAAAAAAAAAAAAGTCCCATGGCCTGCATTAGGAAGAGGTCAGACTAGATGATTGCAACAGTGCTTCTGACTTGATAATTTATTAATCTTATCAGACAGATCAAAACACACGCCTGACCGCTTGCAGGATGCAGTGCAAAGGCATCCATCGGCACACCTATTCCGACTGTGTATTTTTAGCCTGAGACTACCTTTTACCTGTACACGTCACGCAGATTGGAACCGCCGATATATCACGCTAGGAGCACAGGCGGCAGGCGACAACAAAATCTCACCGCCTAGAAAACACTCGCTTTAGCCGGCAGAGTTATACAACCAGAAAGCAACGCCAAGCCAACCAGATACGCCGTATTTTTTGCGCTTCCCGGAACTTCGCGGAACTCTCGGTGGGACTGGAGCGCTCCGAACAAGTTTTAGCACCGAGGAGGCTCCGCACGCCCGACCGCAGCGCTGGAGAGGAAGGAGGCTACCAGACCTGGAGGGAGAGAGCGGCGGCGGCGGCG
>VXAA01004105.1:313595-339954 GCA_013399115.1 Anseranas semipalmata | reverse complement strand
GGGTTCTGCGGTGCCGCTCGTAGCCACAGCAGTGTTATTCGCCCCTTCATGGCTCTGTAGTGCCTCAAACACAGCTCTCCATGTCCCTAGGAGTTTTGACGCCTCTTTGTCGCTAGATGTCGCTCGATCCCATAATTTTACCCCTATCTTATCCCAGGTTCGAGGCTCACAAACGTCCGCTGAGTCAATACTTGGCTCATGCTCACGAGCCCATAAAAGTAACCGTTTCAAGTTCACAGTTTCTACTATCTTTCCTTGATTCTTGACTATTGTCCTTATTATTTCAATAATATTTTCCTGCTCAGTAGTCATTGCATTTCCCATGCTCGTCCCCGGCTGCTTACCTTCTGTAAGACGCACGTCAACCAGGCTTTCAGCCTCCCTTCGTTCAGCCGGGCTAAGCCACCGGAGCAGTCCTTACTGCTTTTCTTGCCCCACGCTGGGCANATACTTGGCTCATGCTCGCTAGCCCATAATAGTAATCGTTTCAAGTTCACAGTTTCTACTATCTTTCCTTGATTCTTGACTATTGTCCTTATTATTTCAATAATATTTTCCTGCTCAGTAGTCATTGCATTTCCCATGCTCGTCCCCGGCTGCTTACCTTCTGTAAGACGCACGTCAACCAGGCTTTCAGCCTCCCTTCGTTCAGCCGGGCTAAGCCACCGGAGCAGTCCTTACTGCTTTTCTTGCCCCACGCTGGGCATCATTTGTGGCGTATTGAGGGCACGGACCCAGATCGCGGTGGACGCTGAATCACCTATAATGAGTATCCCTCACGTATTTATACCCGGAGCGCAGAAGCTATCTTCAGCCAGGACTTTTTGTATTCAGGGTTTCCTAAGCCAAGATCTTTGTTCCCAAGACCACATGATGTTTACTTTCTCAAACTGCTACAGCAGCTGGGATTCTCACAGGCAGTATGTGTCTCGTCCTTCCAGGGCATATCAGACTTAAACAACTGCTGCTGATCGCTACCCACACTTGTACACATGCACATGTGCACACATGCACAGATGCAGGGGTGTTTAAAGTCATAGGGCCCAATGCAAAACCACCAAGAAATGCCAAATTTAACTTTTGTTCAATTACAGCCTGTTGTCTCCAAACAGGGCCACATCTGAGAAGCAGGAATGCTGTGTATTGATCAGCAGCAATGAGCCACTGCCAAGCTAGCTAACCATGACATGGAAAGTCGGAGTTATACTTCTAATGACCCTTTGCTAAAACAAGTTAGTGCTTTTTCTTCTGATCTCACAAAAGCTTTGCACTCTGCCTCCAGGGTACATGTGAAAATTTCAAAATTCCAAGTTAGTGGGGAGATCAGACTGAGGCCCCTACACAAGCTGGCTGTAATTTTAAGCTTTGCTAGTCCTTTCTCTGAGGAACTATGAATGAACAGTGTATGTATGCATTCATATATAAAATATGATGCCTATGCTCCAGCATGTTGGTCAGACACTTTAAGTTACACTGCAATAAATACCATTAGTAAAATGCTCAAGGATAGTTTTAGAGGGTGCATTTGGTGTATCCTAGGTGAAGAAAAAGATAAATGAGGCTTGAAGGCTTTCACATAGGAGATAAGAGAAGAGTTTGAGTTGAATTGAAAAGTTGTGTATTCATCTGCCAAGAAGCAGCTTTGCTCAGGTTTGCCTGGTTTGATCACAATTTTCATTTCATACTCTCATAGAAGCTTCAGGGGGTAGCTGGCTCCCTGAGCCTTGTTCTGCAGGGTAAGAGCCTGTAAGTGATTCAGATAGTTTAAATCTTGGTTGTGTCACAATCCCTTCACACTCTGCTGTATGCATAAAAAGCAAAGCAGAGCAGAGCTAAACCACCAACCAAACAAAACAATCTCACAAGACATTAAAACTTCACGGGAGAAGTACCACTACAGGGGGCTGGTTCTACATAACCCTGTTCAGGTTTACGTGCTGCAGGATGAAGCACAGTGATAGCTGTCTCAGTGCCTTAATACCAGTTCTAGTATGTGGCCAACGCAGCCCTAATGGACAACACCAGTCTGTGCAAACATACCTAAGTGTAGCTATAGCCACAAAAATTGCCAAACTTGCCCAGAACCAGCGGAAAACCTAATGTTGCATGGCTGTCTTTATGCTGTTCTCAAGTCCAAAGGTGTGTCTGCAGAAACACCCCAAGCTGGAGATGAACAAGCGTTTATCCTGGGGAAGCAATGCCCACATGCAACAGCGGTTCTAGTTTCCACAGAACACAACTGCACCCACTGTTCACTTCATGCTCTGGCTCCTTACTCTCACACCTCCAGAGTTGCCTGCCTCTATTCCTACATTCCCTTACATCCCTTTACAATTCATTCCGTGAAAGACACAGCAAGTGCCAACTCTCTGCTGCTGCCAACTTAGCAATGCAGAGAGTACAGCCTTCTGCCCCTGGAGCCTGGCAGGGAGGCTGAGGGTCTGGTCCAGAAACCCTGGCTGCTTTTGAAACTCTTTCAGTCTGTAGACACTTTCTATTAGTCCTGGGAAGCTTTACAGTCATTCCTAAAATAAGGCAAGAAAACACTGAAGGATATCACTAGGACAGCTCAGTTGTTAGCAAACATTTTTGGAAGAAACAGGATTACAGTTCCCAAAGGCATATCTATTCAGGCAGTTACTGACACATACCACCTCCTCCAAGCCAGCTTGTCACAGCCCAGCTCTCACCCAGAAGCCAGGGGGAAGCAGTGCTGCACTTGAGCTAATAATAATAATGAGAGTATCAATCTGTGTGGAAGACCGTGTTACTGAGGCTTACAGCTCATTCCCAGCCAGCCAACTCCAAGCCCAGAGCACAGGAGGACATGTGTGTCCGTGTTTATCTATGCCGGCATCCACTGTTGCAGAAGGACCTGTGGTACTCGGTGCCAGAGCTCACCTTCCTCACCGTGAGCAGCCACCAACAGATGAGAGAAAGCCAAAGGCTGCTGGAAAGTTTACTGGGGATCTTGCTAATTCCTGGATTTGGTGACGCTTTGAAATTATTTTGAATTTCAGCCATCAGTTCTTCAGCATGCACAAATCCTCTGGACTACATTGGTCCCAGACAACTTTAAAGAAAGATGAAAATCTCCCTTCTTCCTCTACCATGGAGCTTTCTTCCTGTTCCTCTCAAAATCGTGGGGTGGTTATTCAGATCACCTGCTCTGTGGTAGGCATTGCAGCTGCTGTGGTATCTAAATCTATACCCTACTCTGCATGTGAAGGCTTAAAACTTAGCAAATGGCAATCTTCACGCAAGTGACGTTTCCCTGTTTTTCATGTTTGAATAATGTTTATTATCATTTGCATAAGGTCCTTCAGATCTCTCTTCATTGTAATGCCCATGAGTTCTCTTAAACCTCTGAATTCCCTCTTTCAGTTCCCCTTCTCTTTCTGGAACATCCATTTCTGCTTTTGCATTTACATTTCTCTAACTTCTTTCCCAGAGCATGCTGCCACCTAACCCCATTTCTGGCAGCCCGTAGCTGGGTACTCACACTGGAAGAACATTCAGCTGAATTAACTGACTCCAGTTAAAAGCCCAGCCCAGACAAAGCGGTTTGAGTTTTTTAGTGCAGTTAGTACAGCAAGTGGAGAAAGAGTCACAAAGTTTCATCGTTCAGTGCCATAGAAAGCAGATTTCAGGCGCTTTGACCTGACAGAGTGAAGCCTACCTCCACCGTTGGTTTGGCCTTTGTCCACAGGCACCTAAGGGAGAAGTTGGCAGAAGATGCATATCTTTGTGGCCCAATGCTGAAGACATTCTCATAGGAGCAGGTGGTCCGTGTATTGGGCCCTGCCCTTGACATTACTGATACATTTTATCTGACAATTATTTTGGGACAAATTCTGTAATCTAATTACTGGAGAAGAGGTGGTGGTCTGTCCACGGGAGCGCTTGTGTACAAAGAAGTCTGTGTCATCAGTTTTTCATCTCTCCCTTAGCCATTTCTTCTTCTTCCCCTTGGACTGTCTCTGGGTCCTAGTTAATAGCCTTTATAATGGATTTTTCTCATTTAACTAAAAGTTGCAAAAAGCCGTTATACTTAATAGTTCTGTAACTGTTTTGATTAATAACAAAGCCAGAGGGTTGTGTTTTCATGTTCTGTTTCTTAAAATGGTAATTGAGTTTCACTGTTTTTGTATATTTTAACACTTGCACTGATAAAATGTGGGAAACAACACAAAGCATTGACTAAGCTGTTAATGAACAGTACTGTCATTAGGAAGCACCAAACCAGAAGAAGTTGGAGCTCTGATCCCAATTCTGTTGCAGGCTGTCTTCATTATCAAGTCACTTTGGTGAGGTTTTTTATGTTTAGAAAAACATCAGGCATTTCAGATTTGGGGACTGGAACTCAAAAAAAAAAAAAAAAGAATGCTTATAAATCAAAAAATATTTTAAGACCTTCCATGGCTTGCAAAAATGTTGCAGTTTTGACAAATGTAATTTGTAGTTCAGGAATAAAGTTATCCATTTTTAAAGCAGTGACAAGTATACTGATGTAAAACGGCTTATTGCTAGCAGTAGGGAAGAATCTGATACCTTGTCAGGTATCACTGGAGGAAGCATAGGATCAGCATATAACTTCATTGATTTTACGTAGGGCCGAGTCTGCCTTTCATTTCAATTCAATTCATTGATATGAAACAGACCATTCAGAGTGGAAAACACTTCAAGAAAGACATGGTAACAGTACACAACAAGCGATCCATCACTCCAGCAGAGACCCAGGTTGTCCAACTGAATAACAACATGAGATTGCATATTTCTGAACTATTTTATCCCATTCACAATTTCTCTACTGTAATCCAGATCGCTTTGCACAAAGTACTGTTGTCAAGTCTCAGTTTGAGACAAAGTTTCTGAGGCATGAGGAAGAGCAAGCATAGAAGTAAAAGGGAAGCCTTCCAAATTTAAATACATTTCTGTAAATTTGGATGAGCTGAAGTCCTTCGCCATACCGAGGTCCACTGCAGCAGTCACAGACAGCAAAACTACAATGGCAAGAAATTGGGTCAAAAAATATGCATCACCCTTCTAAGACTATATACACACCCACAGCAGTTCAATTTCCTCACTCACAAGCACAAATGAAAGAAATTATCTGGCCTCAGAACATCTATGGTTCATCACTGGAGGAGATGCCTAAACTTCCTCAGCTCCACTTTAGCAGAGGCCGACTATTCCAAAAGAGTAATTATTACTCTAGCCTTAATGCTCAGTCTGCACGGCTCCCATGGGGAAGGAGGAGACAGACACATCAAAAATAGAAAGATGTACTATACAGTTGGGGTGGGGTGGAGAGAAAGGAAGAAGGAAAGAAGGAAAGAAGGAAAGAAGGAAAGAAGGAAAGAATTCTGTAATTCCCAGAAATGGAGTTGACATCATTTTTGACTCAGCTGTAAGCTTCAGGTCAATCTCCCTTCTGAATAGACTGGCTTGACACACAGCCAGAACATGAAGCTGCAACACACATTTTGTCTGGAGGTGGCAATGTAAAATCCTAGGAATATTAAATAGAAGAAAGTATTTGCATGCAGTGTCCAATAAATCCTAACTGTAGTTTCACATTCACGCAGATATACTCAAAATCTGAACTGAGCATATATACATGGAAACTATTATATACACCACAGTACGTAAGAGCATACCATTGACCAGCATTAATTTCATGTGAAAGAGTGGACAAAGTATGAACTTCCACGCTCCTAGTGCTTGTAGAATTACTGATTAGGGGCCAACTATATGTATTTCTTGCACACAATACTCCTGTGGGGGGGGCAAGGGAACAGAACATATTTCTCTGGTACTTACTCATCCAATATTTTTTCAATATCTTCTGTAATGTCTGAGTATCTTTCCTTTAGGTTATTCCTGGAGAAGCAAAGCGCAGCCAGATGAGTGAGCTTCTGAGGTTGGTTCTGAATCTTTTCATTCCATAACAAAGGGTGTATGAAATTATTTTCTATTCTGAGGAATTTTAGTGGAAGATTCAAAACCCCAGATGGCAAAGCAGAGAGCTGGTTCCCTTCAGTGTTCAAACATTCGAGCTTTCTGTAATTTTAAGGACCAGACATTTGTAGTTTGTTCACACCATATCCTACCTTGACCACGTTTATATAATTTCCTAATTCCCATTAGATAAACTACTACACCAAGATGTCATGTATGCATAAAATGCTATGTGTTTCTTACAGTGCACTTTATGTACTGGACTTAACCGTCCATATAATATTTTTCTAATTATAGTTTAAATATCTGGGTTATCTTGAAAGACAGGGCTGGGTGTATCTGAATGAATTAGACATACACCGATATCATCAACATTAAGGGCAACAAAGAGCAACACAATCTCATGTATGAATAATTCCTTCTCTACAGTTTCTGCTGGGTGGGTTCCATAGAGCTAGGTTTTAATTCTTATCTAACCAACACATCACACTGCTCAAAAGCAACCCCACATGGTTTGGAAATGCATTTTCTTTTTCCTCATCATACAAATCTAGTGTATGTGCACATATATAGTCCAAATGAGAGAATGATCGTATTTTGCATGGGAATATTTGACTTACAGCTATCATCAAGTGGTAAAGTTATAAAATTGTTCTTTACTGTTTCAGTTTAAATGAGCCTTTCACATAGGACAGAAGAAGGGGAAGAGAGGGTGCAGTGAATATTCCCCATGTATTCACTGATAAAATTAATATCCAGATATGGTCCACAGTATTATGTTGTAGAGATCTGGGTTCATTTTGCGTTGCTTACATACCTGAAGTTCCTGATGTCATTAGGAATAAATCTAATATCATTATAGGCAATGTCCAGATACTGGAGATCTTCTAATAAAAACAAGCTATAATGAAAGAAAAGAGAATGATGAATTAGAAACCTAGATGACAGAAAATGACAGAATCAGAACAATTTAGGCTGAATGGGACCTATGAATTAGCCTCTTTTCAGCATCCAGAACTATGGTTCAGCTCTTACATGAGCTGGAATGACCTCTAGAGGTATTCTTTCCACTCAGTGTGGATGTTGAGATGGGTGCCTCAATTAAATATCTAAAGCCAGGGAGATGAAGCTGGTTCTTAGCATTCCAAAATACCCTAGAAAGGGAATTTTGCTTCCATACTCCAGCATCTCAACAAGACAGTCATATTTTAACTTACTGACTAAGTTTTAAAATGCTACCTATTTTCACTGCTACACAAAGGCAGACAGTAGAGCCAAGGATGGAAGCCACAAGACCATTCTTCTTCAAAATATTTTCAGCTAAAATGTCTATTTTTTGAAAATGAGCTACAGCAGACTAACATATATATATGTAGTAGAAATTCAATAAGGCAAGGTATTTTAGCAAGCATTACAATTAACTGCTTCAATATTTGTCTCTTACTACTATGAGAAAGTCTTTTTGTTTGGGTTAATGGAATGGCTAGAATGGGAATTAGTGAATGATTATAACATATATAACGTCAAGACAGAAATCCTTGTTTGTGCTTATAAATGCGGCAATCCTCCCAATTAATAAAAAAATACCTTACCCAGATGGAAGTTCTGATAGCAAATTAAAGGAAATTGTAAATTTCTTCAGTGACTTCAGTCTATGAATATCATTTGGGATTTTTCTGATGGGGTTGTTCCGGAGCACAAGGACTTGTAAGGATTTAATATTAAAAACCTGAGAAGGGAAGGGGACAGGGAATGAAAAAACCAACAGCTGTTCATCGTAAAGCATGTCACAGTCCTGTTATAAGTATTCTGCATTTCTAGTATCAGTAAACTGTGCTGGAAGAACTAGGAAATAAATATTATAAGATTAGCTAATACAAGTACTGCATATGTAGATATAGCTAACCACTGTAAATATTACTGCAGATACAATATGAGACAACTGCCAATCACTTACTATATCACTTACAACACTGTGATTGAGAATTGCAGGCAGAGCTGCTAGTGCTGCTGGTTAAGACTGTCCAGCATTTCTCTTTATAAGCCTTATTTTTGCTCCTGATGTTGCATTTTACCTTTTTGAGATGAAATTCTCCATTTCTATAATGTCTGCTTCAAAAATGTTTTTGCTAAAAAACATATGAATGGAAATCAGTGAAAAAAAATATTTTGTTTGGTCTGCATTTGGACCCTAAAAACAACCTGATAAATATTCCTGGTTTTGAAAGGGCTACTGCAGTGTTTTTCAAATCATGGATCAGAATAACAAAAAGGAGTAGTGAAAGTTTACAAGAGATATTGTTAACTACTAGAAGCACTATTATTTAAGTTACTCATCTCACTTCTTAAGGTCTTGTATGCTTGGCTGCATACAGATGGAGCAGGGAGTGGGGAGGAACACATTTTGGAAAAAATTGAAAAATCCTGTTTTGGCTCCATAGCTCCATAGCCCTGTGCTGTTGAAGACATCTGAAGGTCTAAACTGGTGCTGCTTTGAGTAGGAGTTTGGACTAGAGGACCTCCAGAGTCCTTCCAGCCTGCATCAACCACTTTAAGTTGTCTAAGGACAGTCTTTGCCATGTCAGGCACAGCCCTGGGCCTGAACACAGGGGACCACGTAACCACGTAGCTACCACTGCATCAGGTAGCATGGCAGTGTGTGTGTTATCCTGGGCAGCGCTTGTAAAAACAAGAAGCAGGGAAATACCCACCGTCCCCTAAAATGGACACATCTGTCTGCATTGTTAGGAATTTGCTCAAACCACAAGTGTCTGAAAAAAATATATAGTATGTATATGTTCACTAAATCTTTTCTACATTTTAATAGCTCCTCATTCCTAGTGATTCTGTTCACACTAAGCCTGCTCTAATTTAGATTATCCCAGTAACTGCAGGTTTTTAGCTGCTGCAGATCACATGGATATCTTAAGTGAGTTGGGCAGACTGAAACTATTGGGAATTGTAGGTACAGATTGCTGGGGGAAGAAGGTGGATAAGGGACAGGATAAGGTGGATAAGACCTGTGGGAGCAGACAGAAGCTTGGGAGGACAGCCACGAAGAATTCTGTGATTCTTCCCATGATTCTTACCAATCCCAAATAACCAAAAAAGTTAAGAATTTGAGTGTTGTAAGTAATTATTTTTTTCATTTGTTTTAAATATGTTATGACATTTGCATTTAAATCATGACTCATTGGAAGTTACTTTTTATATCCAAACTGTAAAATTTCAGCCTTACAACATTTTCAGTGAGGTAATGGAAAATAAGCAGCACATACCTCCATAGGAAAGAAGAGTAAATTATTGAATGACAAGTTAAGGCAGACCAAGGTATCCACTAAAGGGGTCAGGTCTGGAAGGTGAAACAAAAAGTAGGCCTAAAAGATATATAAAAAATGGGTCAGCTGTGTAAGGAAACCTCTCAGCCTTTTCATTTAAATGCAAAAAGTAACATCTTTAAGAACAGTTCCTTTGGGCTCACAGATTTGTCATGAAAGCCAGAAATACCACAATTTGATTCCCCTACGGATGGAGTCAGCTCAAGCAGCATCACAGATATGCCTGAAGGCCATATTAGCATCCTCAAGCCCAGCCCACCTTGCCTCTTTCCACGAGATCCTTCACTATCATTGAGATTCCTTTCCATCATATCCAGATAACCTGTTCTCTTTTTTCAAGTATGGACACAGTCCAGAATTCAACTTTCTGCTAAATTTATCCACTCAAGGAGCAAACAACCCCTTGCCACAGGTCCTGTGGTACAGGGTGGCATATGTCCACATTGTCCTGCTGACCTGCTTGAGAGCAGACTGCACTTATACTGCATAGCTGTGGCTTCGGGTATCCCCTCTGCTTTCATGTATAACTATCATTCTGCAAGGTTGTTTTTCAGACTGCAGAGTCTGAAATAATGTGAGGGCACTTCTTGAAGCCTGCCATACTGGTGTCTTTATAGAGTGTACAGTGGCATACAGGGAGACAAGCCCTAAAGCATCCAATGAATATGGAAAAGGGAGATAAATCGGGTGCAGTCTTGTCCATGCTGCTTATTAGGTTGGGCCTTGCAATGAACAAGCCCGGCACTACAATACAGTCTTGTTGTAGAGGGAGTTGTTTGTGCACACCAAGAAAAACTGGGGATGAATGAGTATTTTTACGATGGAGATGATCAAGGAACCAACATGTAATAGAGCACAGAGGGGAACTAAGGTACAAATACACAAGATCTACACCTGCAATCACTAAGAGCACCAGGCTCCTCTCCCATTAGTGCCCTGGTTCAGGCTGCTTTCCTAATTGTGCGATGAAATAAGTGGCCCAGTTCTGTAGCTGCCTCTAAACTCTGTGATTTTTGGCTTGCATTTTCATTTTATCCCACTCTCTAATGTTGTTCAAACTGTATCAGACTTCCCTTCATGACTTTCTTAAGGTGTACCAGATATATTAGCTCAGGCAGCCTAGTCAAGTTCTGGAATATACTCATCCTCTAAACAGGATCCAAAACATCCCAAACATGCAATCCAAAACATCTCAAGACCCAGGCAGTGAAACTCTTGTTCATCTCGTTGTTCACTTATTAAACTCTTACTTTCATTTCTAACCTAAGAAATTTTATACAAATCTCTGCTAGGAGAGCACTGCTTCTGCATTATTATGACACCTCAGGAAAGTATATAGCTATTGTTACACTGTCTCAAACTACATAGATACTGAGATAATATTTAGTGTCACATATAATCTCAAATACACTATAATATACAGATTAATCTAGCATCTGGTTCCTTGTAAGCCAGAATTAATTAATCATTTTCATGACAGATACACAGTAAAGTATATCTGCATAACACACACTACCTACACCACCTGTAGTCATATCAAATCTAAATCTAAGGGTTACAATACAATACACTCTAAGAGTCATAACAAATAGGTACATGAGTCTAAATAATGAAGATTATTATAATGAAAATGGGATTTATATGCTGCACTGGAGTTCAGAATTTTCTTAGATTCCTGGAATTTGTTTTGCAAGAAAAACAATGCTTCATCTGAAGATTTCCCACGGTAGTACTACTACTAGATTGTCTATATTTCATTAAGTTAAAAAAGCAAAATGAAAATTCTTCTGGATGTTAACAAAAATCTGCAAAACATCATTCTAAACATGGAAAATATTTCCAGAAAAAAATGAAAATCCAGTCCAGATGTTCCCACTTGTAGTTGTGAAATATTCAAAAGATTAGCAAGATAATTTGAGATACTACAAGGATTTTGCCATGGAGTTCAAATTTGTTATGCTGATGAATTGTTTCAAATTGGGTAATTCATGAACAATAGATAAGAGCTCTCGAATATCAGTTCCTCATATGGAACAAAGTTCACTGATTTGGCAAACAGCTGCAACAATTCTTTCTGATTTTAAATACCTATCTTTGAGGATGTAGAAGCAAAAACAGAAGCACTTTGTCTTCTAAGCAATATGATAAGACAGGAAAAAAAAAAACACAAATATCTTGACAAGACATTTACTGAGCTATGCGAATTGTGGTGGCTCTGCTTCATGTGCAAGTCCTTCCTTTTTTCATTTCACAGCATTTCTAAGTGTGTGAATGGAGAGAGTATCTGAAACAGCAGCAAACCCTGGAAATTTGTCCCGATTTAGCTTCAAGCAGAAGAATGCATTGGGATTCCTTGGTGGACCTAGGCAGGAGGGCTGGCAGCCGGTGGGTCTGGAGAAGAGATGCACGTCTGGCCTTCCCCTTCCTCCAGAGTACTCTGGAGTCAGCAGCTCCTGGGCCCTGTGCACCAGGGGGAGTTTGGCTCTTTTGTCACATTCCCCATTCAGACAGAACTCTTTCTTTGACTCCTCCAAAGACAAGACAGTGGGCTGGATGCTTTGGTCCCTGCTTTATGATCCCCGGGATCATTAAAGCTTAAAAGCCAGGCAAATTGAGGGTCATTTTTCTCTGATAACAACAAACTGTGGTCAGATACCACTTAGTTAAAGGACTGCTTTTGCTGGAACTTCTAATTACATCTTCAAGCACAAAAGCAAGACTTACTGCATGAAAACCTGTTTTCATACCAAACGTTTCTGAGACACTGAAAAATATTTCCTGTTCCCAAAAGAAAGCAATGTCAATAACATTTAGAACTGTTTTATATTTAGCAAATTGAAATTTCTTGATGACTCAGAAAGATACTATTTTTATTCAATCTTTTTATACATCTACACTTCTGTTATAATAAATAATCCAACACTTCAAAGGAAAGGTGCCTTAGACAAATAAAAAAATGTGTTTTGCAAAACAGAAATGAAAATATTTGAATGCAAATTGGAAATGTTGACAGCTTCTATATATCAATTCCATTGGAAAATTTTGGAGTGTTTTTTAGTGCTGGCCAAAAAGTAGGAGGAACACCAGAACACTTACTCTGAACCGAGGCCCCTCCCCAGTTTTCATTTTGTTTTTAAAGTTTGGCATGACTCTGGTATTGATCATCCAATTCCTGTACACGCAGATCTTCACTGCTGTACAGCATACCAGCACACAGCAACCCAGACTTCTGGAATTTCTAGATGCAGTGAATTTTCAGGAACAGAACCCCAAACTCAGCAAAGGATCAGGTCTTGCTGTTCTTCCATAGATAAAAAAATGCAATATGACAAAACTTCAAATTTCTGTTACTGGAGGCCTCAGCAAAGCTGCACAGATCATTGCATTTAGATGCTGCACAAAGTTATATGGTGTCTATTCTGTATAAGAAACTGTCTCAGACCTCAGGTAGCAGTGGGGATACTCTAGGAATAACTGAAGTCAGCTTGCTCCAGAAAAGGAAGTAGCACAGCCACAGCAATGCAGTGGTATGCTCCTCTAATAATAATAATAATAAGGAGGAAGCATCATCCAAGGATCTCAGCTCTCAGCAGGTAAAGTGCAGAGTAACTCCATTGATTTGATGCTTTGGAGATGATTTATACAGCCGAGGAGTTATGACGCTGTACACTTTTCAGCAAAGAGAAAAAAGCTCTATAAAGACTTTTTTTCTATGCCTATTTAAAGGATATTGCTGGCAAGAAGGTGAAAAATCAATAACTGTTTTTTATAGTACCGAGAAAGAGAATTCCCAGCACTGTTTGCTCACAATGATGGTTCTGGTATCTCCAACTCTGTTATTGCCAGTTTCTATTTTGGTGAAACTTGCAGAAATGGATAATAAAGTGACATAATCTGTTTGACTTGACAATGACACTTCTTACGTATATGGTAGCAGTGAACTTCAAAATAAATAGGTATCAGACAAAATTTGTACCATATTGCTACTGGCAAACAACACAAGAGACTTCTTATCACATCTTCCAAACAGCCATATCACAGCAAAACATTTTCAGATACTGAGCAAGTTCGCTGTGAATACTGACATTTTCTAGATGATAGAACAGAAAAGGAAACAGTAATACCAATTCTTTCCAGATCACAGTAAAAGGAATTGAATACTTACGGTTAATTTACACAGAATATTTGCTTAAGAGTGAGGTGCATTTAAAGCAGAATGTATCCAGCTGGAATTATTCCCCAAATCCCCGATCAATTTTTCCTGATCTACCTTCTGACTGGATATATTTATTCTCAGATATTAAAGTCCGTACTTGAAACCCCCTATCTACCTCCAAGGATTTTGCTTATCCAGATATCAACTCCTACTCCAATGGAAGCCTGCAGCAGACAGTGGGGTGAAGCCTACAAACCTTTTATATAAAGGTGGCTTAGAAAACTATTTCCTCATGCTAATTTATGGGCAGAAACATAAATTCTGGCAGAGAAACCTACATAGGAATTTGGGCGAAGCTTTCTCTGTCTTGTTCAGCAAGGAGACTACAACTGCTGGTCCAGACCCATCAACGGACAAAGTTTAGATCAGCAGGCAAATTCCAAGAAACCCTGAAATATTAAATCTCCAATGTTCCCTAACAAAAGCGGAAGGAACCTTCTCTCATTTTCCACATCTGACAACTCCTTTGCATAATGCTGCCATAATTTGGGTTGAATTACAAACACTTTGGCAGAAGGTACAGTGGTGATCAAGTGCCATGAAAATTACACAGGATGCATCAGAAAGAAAATAAGACCCAGTAAAAGTACAAGGGAAATGGGGAAAGAAGGTGAGACAAAAGGAAAGAAGAAATAAACAGTGGAGAATTTAGGCAAGGGAACTATAGAAGAAAAGCATGTAAAACAGCTATTGGTACAGCTGCTCTACTGTTAACAGAAGAGTTTTAAATCATTCCAGGCACTTCTTTTTCATGCAGTTGTCCAGGAAGAATTTGAAGATGATTTTTTTTTTTTTTTTTGTGGATGAAGTTACAAAGCCAAAAGATACTTTGAATGAAAGCTGCTATTGACTATGAAGCACAGCGACATGAGTATTGCATCTTTAAAGGATATACCTGAAGGCTGAGAGCAGTCTTCCGGTTCAAGAAGCAATGCCATACTTTCACTTGGGATCTGAACATCAGTTTTTCCTCTTCATCTTGCTTGCTTGCTATAAAATGGAAACTGTTTTCCCAAACATCCTCCACACTATTGCCATCATTAGAGTCTATGATATGAAAAAGGATGTCATGCATTATAGAATTTCTTACAGGAATGCAAACATTAGAAAATAAAGGCTGAATAAGAGGTGTTCTGCAAACTTCCTAAATCTAATCATTTAGATCCTCTGTTGCCATACTCAGACAAGACTCTCACATAGTAATCAATTTAACTCATGAATGTCTGCATAAAAACATAAAGATTGCAGGGTCTTTACAATCACTTCCTTTCTTTTTCCTTTCATGGGAGAAGAATAGGTCTTCATATACAAAAAAGGGGACTGGGAGTAGCACTGGATTATGGCCTACATTAATGGCAGTGGTTTGCCTTCCTCCACAGTTACCATTTGCAGTGACAGAGACTACAGGGTTCTCACTGTGGGGACTGTACCCAACCCGAAAGGGTTCAGAAGTGGCATCTTTCTCCCAAGTGCTTTAGGTCTTGTACCTTCAACCTCACTGTCACTTCAAAGCCAATTCAAGATTGCAGATTATTTTGTTACATTATAATTCCACTATTTTGCTAATACATCATGATGTAGTGGTTGTAGTTCCCTACAGTCTGGAGTTGTTATGACACATTTCTGAGAATCTGATTTTCCATAGTGCCATTTTATGAGTGTTACCTCAAGCTGTTCATCTGGTTTATCTCACAAAAGTGACATATATCTTGTTCTTACCTGTAAAGGGTCCTTCTTCTCTTTCAGGTTCAGTTAGCCTTACAAAGTGTATAATATATGCTTTTTCTTTCTTTTGCCCTTGCAGAAGTTGTTCTGGTGAACCAGATTTTCTTATTTTCTCTTGCAAGGCCATTTCTAAAGAGAAAGTAATAGTGGAAGATGTTGCACACAAAAGAAATAGATTCCTTAATACATACGGCTCAGAATCTCATTGCGCTAAAGCCATACATATTATTTAAATGCAGTAACAAAGACCTTAAACATAAGAGGTTAATTTCAAAGCTTCAGTAGGTTCAAGAAAGACATAGAATCATAAAATAATTCCTACTGGAAGGGGTGTCTGAGACATCATGAGATCCAACTCCCTGCTCAAAGCAGGCCTAGATCAGGTTGCTCAGGGCCTTTTCCTGCTGAGTTCTGAGTATCTCCAAGGATGGAAACCCACAGCTTCTCTCAGCAACCTGTGCCAGTGTTTGACCAACCTCATGAGGAAAACTTTTTCCCTTATATCTAACCAGATTTTTCCATTTTCCAGCTTGTGTCAGTTGCCTCTTCTGCTGTCACCGTGCACCTCTGAGAAGAGTTTGACTAGCTGAAGACAGCAGAAGGATCTCCCTTTAAGCGTATGCTCTTCAGACTGTACAAAACCAGCACAGTCTCTCTTATATGCCACGTGCTTCATCCTCCTGACCACCTTGGTTGGCCTCTGCTGTACTGTATCAACATCCGTCTTATACTGGGGAGCCCCAACCTGGACACAGAACTCCAGATGTGGTTTTACAAGTGCTGAATATGAGGTTAGAATCACTTCCCTTGACCTGCTGGCTGTGTTTGTTTTAATACAGCCAGTATGTGGTTGGCCTTCTTTGCTACAAGGACATGATGCTGGGTCACGTTCAGCTTGCCGTCCACCAGAGGTTCCTCTGGTGCTTTTGTGCAAAGACACTTTCCAGCCTGTACTGGTGCATGAGCAGTAATTATGTCCCAGGAAATCTGAGCCTAAGATTGTGTAGTTTATCATAAAAAGGCTTATGCTGAAACTATTATAAAATAGTTTCACGGAAAAACATTCTCAGCATTAAAAATTGAGATCAAATAATAATAGGCCCGACCAGTACCAGGAGGTAAACAAATATATAGCTTAACAGCTGCACACACTCAGTCTACTGGTTCTCTCAGTCAATCTGAAATAACACCTTTCTCTAAGCCACAACCACTCTATCTGCATCTGTGGTATAAGCAACCAGCATAGATCCCCAGCACTGCCTACAGTGAACAGCCATAAGTTTCTGTGCTTAAAACAGAACTACTGTGGTGTGCTCCTTTTACACAGTTCTGCAGCTGACCGTGGGTAATATAACATAAAGTGTCTGCCAGCAAATGACACTGCAAATCTATATTTTACTAAAAAATGGTCAAAAAGGAGATATGTATTTTTTGCTTCATTCATTCCACCCATCTTAGATGTTTACCTTGGGTTAGTAAAACTTGCCTTCTGGAAGTTTCTGTCCCTCTCTCCATGGATTAAGGAAGAAGCATGCATTACTAGTTATGATTCAGTGATTAACTCCAGGGATATAGGTGATATGAACTGCCTCCTTGAGGTTTCAGTTTGAGTCTGCTGCACTGTCACTTAAGGTAGCAGTAGTTTGCCAACTTCACAGAATAATTTAAAAATGGTTTTGGACAACACCCAGAGTCAGGAAGAAGAAGCAATGCACCTACCCGAGAAAGAGAGGGAAAAGGGGACACTACAACATCAGCTATTCCCAGCTCTGATGACCTTCTTGAAAGGGACTGGAGAAGCTGAGACAAGGCCTCAGAAAATGCTTTGGATTTATTATACTTTTCTTCTTTCCAATGCAGTTGAAAGAAATACACCAGAGTACCACTCTAACAAAATACCTTTCCAGCAGGATGAAACTTCCACTGTGTTCCTCAAAACTACTTGTCTAGTCCCTAGTGACATAGCATCTGTATTCCACCCACGCAGAGTTTGGACAAGTGGTGTGGTCAGACCACAGAAGCTACAGAAAAGCCTGTGGCAACCACACAATGATGCTCTTAGCCTTTCACAGGTTTGGGTAGGCTGGATACAAATAGGAACATGAACGCTACAGCCAGGTGTCTGTCACTGCATCTCATCAGAAAAATCTGAGGGCCACTTTTTTCTTCCAAAATGGACCACATTTCTCAAAACTCTGAACACGGTGAACAGAGTTCCTGCCAGTGGAATGGATGCCCTCTTGAAGCTGTGTCCATGCAACCTATGCGACAGAACCACGTCAGCAATGAGAATCACATCCCCTACGCCAAAGCACACTCAAACCCAAAGTGTGACAATTACTTGAGACTGTGCATTTTCACCTTTCACATTGTTACCACACACCAAAACACCATTTCCACATTTACAGTGGAAGTACAGAAATAACTGCACACCTGCTTCTAGACTACCACAGTAGAAGGATGATGCAAACACTTCCTCCAATGAAACAAAGTTACTTACTAGTCAGGAGTGGAAAACTGATAGCCAGGAATTCTACGTTCAAGACTTGGCTCTCAGAAAGCCAATTACCTCTCATGCAAGGTAATTATAAAATGGCAGCTTCTGGCAGCACCTCCATGCCTCTAAATCCAGTCGTGCAGCCCAGCTTCACCATTAACACATCTCAGGATGGGACCAATGGAACACCTTTCTCTACTATCACTGTGTTGTTTCTGCTGGAAGGAAACCTGGTTGTGGAAGCACTGATAAATGTGGGGTGTACTACAAGCAGTCTTCTGGGAAGGCAGGACTGTGGAGCTCACCCCTCTTCCTCCAGGTCAAGCACAGCCTCCAGTGCTGAGGTTTCATGCTATGATGTGACTGGAAGCAACACCAGCATACTGAACTCTCTATTTCTTGTTCCTTCCACTGTCTCATACTTCTCTCACAGCTTGTATGAGCACAACTATTTGAGGAAGATCACTAATATAGGACACAATAGGACACTGGTCTGTCCTGAAGAAAATCCTGCAGTAACAAATACAGCTTTTTTTTTTTCTTTTTAAGCTGGATAAATTTTTTGATCTCATCTGTAGCATGGCCACACAAACACTAGTTTCAGTATAGTTGTAGAGGTAGATGGTATATGGTTGTGCAGGGGAAGAAACAAGATGCTGGTATTATTTTTAAACCTGCTTAACATGAGATCTGCTTAACATTCAAATCTGTTTAACATGGCTGGAAAAGCAGCAAAATGCAGCAAGAACACTCAATGCACTTTGGGTAGGAAGCCCGGGCTTACAGAAACTTGACATTAGCTCATTTTCTTTGTACGTATCTTCAAGATTTACAGCATGGGACTTTTCACAGTTCCCTTATACCATCAGTTATAATAAAGTTATACACATTAAAATCACCATTTGCTGTTATCTGAAAACACAACATTTAATTTAGTTATCACAAGCTATAATTCTGCACTGGCTATTTCTCAAGTAATGAGGTCAAATTCAAAGACCCACACAAATAAAAACCCACACGTAAATGAAGGTGGTTTTTTTTTTTTTTTCCTTGTAAGAGCTGCTTAGGAAAAGCTTACAATAAAACATTGTACCAACAAAAAGATATTAGAATATTTAATATTAATTACCTAGGATTTTCTGTTGCTCAGGCTTTCTTGTTTCAACTAGTGGTAAATCAATATCAGACAAAATCACTGTGTTAACTTCAGTCTGCAAGCTCCTGTTTTCAGTCATTAACCGGCTGAGGACTTCACAGTTGTAGTGGGAAACAAGTGGCTTTTTGAGTGTTGTCTTCAAAGGCAGATGGTGAAAGGATGAACCTGCAGCTAGACTTTCCAGTGTAAATACAGGAGTGAAATGGGCAGGGCCAGTGCTCTGTAATTCTTGGTGCTTCACACGAGAGAATTTATGATTTTTGCAAAACGTGAAGTTATCAGGCCCACTGGGATTTTTAGTAATAATAAAATCTCTGCTAGGAGTTTGGACAGAAAGGACATTTTTCTCTTTGCTTTGGTTTGGCATTTGGCTGCTCGCGTAGACAGGAGACGTAGTTTCATACTGATCATGGAATTTCCTTTGGTCATGGAAACCTGTAGTTTGGGGCTGGATCTGTATTTGCCCATGGTTACTATCTTGATTAAGCTGACTTACATGTCTGCGTTGGAAATGCTTTGAGCAAGAAGTATGGTCAGACTGGGGTTGGGTACTGCCAGGCGGGAACTGAGTCTGAAGAAGGAGGTCTTTGAGCTGGACTTGTGTTTGATCATGGCAAATCCGATGAACAGACAGGAATGTATCTTTGGATTGGATTTGCACCAGACTGTGGGAAATCTGACCATGGCTGAGGGAAGCAACTGTCTGCTTGACTTGCCCTTGAGCACTGACACAACCACCAGACAGCGCTTTTCCATTTTCATCATGTGTATTCTTCATTGCTCTGGTTAGGTATTGTCCAAAAACCCTGCCTGCTGAAGACAAAAGAAAAAAAGACATTTAAAATGAGGCATAATCTGGCATTCTTTTTGAGGAAAAGTTTGTGTGACAAATTCTCCATGCCTCATACAGACTTTTCTTGTTCAGAGGAAATGAACAATTAATACCACACATCTCAGCATTACCAATCACAGAATAAGTTTGTATTTTTTTTTTTCCCCACACATGGAATTCACGTATACACTATATAGAGTGATGTGCACCATGCAGTAGAAGGGTTAGATAACAAGCAGGACAGAAACGGCAGGGTTTTCGAGGTATAAGCCACGTAGTTTAAGGACGAATGAATGAGCAGAGTTCTACTGCATGTGAAATTTTTGGCCATCAGGTCCCTATTTAGGGATCCTGCATCCATTCTGCTAGGTGCAACATGACAATGCAATGACCTCTGTGACCTGGGAAGTAGATGGGACTCCTTGAGCGAGTGCTCCTCTATATTCTCTACGGTGTTTCTTCTATCGCCTAAACCCCACGTTAACACTACTGAAAGGGAAGGGGGAAAACATTCAGGGAAATTCCATATCAAAATGCACCATGGAGTGGACTTGTTTAAGTCAGTTGTGGTCAGGCTGTGAAAGGAACAGGGAAATCAGCTTCTAGAAATTGTCTCAGAAGTAACTACAGGATCATTTCCAAGATGTAGTCAGCTTCGCAGAATTTATCATGTCTGTGCAGAAGCACTTCTATTCTGAGTCTGGATTCTTCTTTCTGCTGCTAGGTACCCAGCTGAAACACCAGTGTCAGAAGCCTGTCTGCTCCTTGGTCCTATTAATAATACAGTAGGATATACAATTCCTCTCTTTGGAAGAGGGGAAAGACCCCTCAGAGGGTGAACCAGATCTTCAGCCAGCTAAACAACTTGCTGGAATTGCTTACCTCTCTTCAGCAATTACTGAGAGGCTTAGAAATACTATTTACCTAGCTTATTCACCTCTGCTTGATGACTAACATGTGTGTTGGGATGGTGCTGAGCACTAGTGTCCCACACCACTGAGGCATCACTTCATACTCCTCACATATAAGACAGACTTTGCTACTAGTGCTATCCCCAAAGACCTCATTCTGGATGTCTACTGGCTCTTTAGCTAGTCCCCAGTTTCCAAACAGTACTGCGCCCAGCAGTCATTTAGTCCTGAACATTTTTATCAACAAAGAAATACTTAGTAAATTACCCTTCATTCAGCCTGTGTAGTTCCACAAGCTTCGTGCTTTGCTTTCCTAGGGAGATTCATTTTCAGGGACCTGCTGAGGGAGAAGTCACTCTCTGTAGCTCTCTGTTACAGATCAGCTCTCAAAGAAAGCTGGGACCATTGCCTTATCTCCCTGGCTTTCTTGCCCTCCGGTACTGTGGTTGACAACTTCAAGCCCTCTACCAGGCACAGTCCACCACCACATCTCCCTGACATTTCTTCTGCATTTTCAGTCAATTGCTTAATTGTGTTACATCCTTCACCTTCTACAATCCCCTGCAGGGGAAGACGCCCATGCAACACCACTGAAAGGCTCATCTTCTTTTCCTAGCTCAGAGCTCCTGGTCCCAGGTCTCAGTCTCACACTTCATGAAGCACAAAACAATTCCATCCCCCAGGATGATCGAATCATCGTTGCTGGAGAGTTGCTTTATGATCAATGGTCATGCTGCTGTATAAATATCTGTCAGGTGTAATGGTTACATTTGGAGAAATGATCCTTGAGCAAACTTTATTGTGCTGCTCTTAGGTTCTTCTCAGCTGTACTATATAAATACATAATCTATAAATAGCATCCATCACTAATCATCATGCTCTAGTACAAGGAGAGCCGTCACAATAAAACTTTGTCTCGGGATAAAAGGTTTATCTATCACTTTTAAAATGGTTTAAATCACCAAAGCACAGCTCTGGTACTGAGCTAGAAATATTTACATTCATTTAGACAGTGCCAGGCTGGAAATGTATTGTATAGAAATAGATTTTACCAGCCTTTCCAAATAATCTTCAGAAGGGCCTAATAATATCAAGGGGCCAATCATTATATCTTCTCAGTTTTCAGCCTTACTTCTCTAACTTAATTCTCCTTAATATTTTTAATACTGTTATGAAGGTATTATTCTTAATATGTCATAATTGTTCCTTTTAACTTAACAAATATCAGCATGACAGTGTTCTTACAAAAAAACAATGAGTTGTAACAAGTCAAATTACTTATAATTTATTTCAAACATCAAAAAAAATATTTTGATTTCTTTTCTGTCTGTTGGTCTGTCTTACTAATTATGTGAAGACTGAGAAGTTTTAGCTATTTACTCTACCAGAATTAGAGAATCTAGAGGGAAATAAAAAAATAGCAGCTTGCTTTGGTTTCTTTACCCCAGTTTGTAGGGCCAGCACTGTTCTTTCATGTAATCTTTATTCTTTCATATTACATTTATTCTAATGTGCTGATCAGCGAAAAAAAAATTGAAAAAATAACATACGCCATACTTCTACAGTAGATGCTGGGGCCTTGCAGTTTTGACTGAAGTCAGTCAGCCTGTTCAGACATCAGGATCCTTCCCTACAGATCTGTTTTCAGGATTGGTGCCTAGTCTTCAGGTTTTTTTTATCACTTAGGTTAAAAATATTTTGATTATAGAGCATGTTATTGTTTTTCATTTTTATTTTTTAAAGGTTAGTGCTTAAATATTTAATCAATAGCTACTTTATATAAACTGGAAAGAGCTTTTTATTCACATATACTGGCACACAAAATGTCTACTTATTTCTGAACCATACTGCACTGCAAGTCCCTTGCTCTTAAATAGAATTCCCTGATGCCTTTAAAATAATATAAGCCAATATATGTCTTTTTACATGAATGTCTATTCTGAGAAGAAAAGGACCATCCCCCCAAAACATATTTTTTTCATTTTGTCTGAACCAAAGTTGTTTCTCACATTCCCTGTGGTCTGACTCTATCTGTTCCAATTTAACTTTTCTTAAAACCACCAGTTTCTCATGTTACATCTTGTATTTTCAGATGAGCTAGGGGGAATGCCTCTATTATCCGGTAGGTAGTGTTCAAGTCTGATAGGTGGAAGACTCAGGTTCCAGCACCTGCACCAATTACTCCTCCACTATTTTACATGAACAGCCTCCCAAAGAGATGCAAGTCGTATGGGTCATCGTGCAGTCCTATTCACACTGCTTTGTACTTGTTGCTTACAACACTTGCTGACAAGGATTATGTAGATGAGATTTATCATTTGTTGAACAGCCATGGCAATTACAAATAGACTCTTACAGCACATTTTGTGCAAGGCTAAGAGGTTGGCAGGCTAGCATCAGCTCACATTAGTATGCATGCACTGCACATTAGTATATGGAGCCTGTTCTGGATCTCTCCCACTGCACTATCCAGGAGCTGCACCATTAGGATTGGCTGACTGGAGCCAGTGTGGGTGTCTCCCAGCACTCCGTTGAGTATTTACAGATTAACCAACAGATCCATCTTCTTCTGTGTTAATTATAGAGAACACATGGAATTTGAAACTACGCACTACAAGAACTGTTTTTGTACAATTTACCTTTACCAACCTTGTCCCTTGGTGTAGACAGTTTAGACGGCAGCTTAGGAGGCAGAGGTCTACGAAGTAGTTTTGGCTGCTCAGCCATTTTCTGCTTTACCTTTGTTCCTGACAGATGACTGCAGATGTTTCAAAAAATCAGAAAAATCTGACAAGTCAAAACAAAAGAAATAGTCATCTCTAGTTTAATGTGCTGAACTATAAATGTCTGCTCATATAAACTAGGTGATAGAAGAATCATAAAACAGGACAAGTAGCCAAAAAGGGAGATTAGTGACTGATTCAACAGTTTTTCTAGTTATCATTAGCATTTCAGGAAATAAATCAGTGATGTTATTAAAAAAAAAAAATCTAAAAGAGCTATTCTTTTAACCTTGGAATGCTTTCATTAAAGAACGATATTCAGCACCTCCATCACAGAAGGTGAAGCAACCGTAGTTTTACATGTCTGAGGAAAAAGGAGGAACAGGAAATTAGAGAAACACCCCACGTGAAGCATTCGGAAGTCTCCCGGAAATGGTTTTCTGCTGCATAAACAGATTTAATAAGAGCAACAGTTAACTCTGGTAAAAAGAAGGCTAAGTATGCAAGTAGTGTATTTATGCTTCTTTCTGTCTTCCTATTAGTTCATGAATGCATACAATGATACTGATTTCAATCACAGAACTCCCTATTTGGTTTCAGAAGTCCTCTCATGAGTAGCCACGTTTAGCACATTTCTCATTTGCAGTAATTTTCAAGATTAGAAAAGGAGGAACATACAGGGTTTCGTTTTTTTTTGTTTTTTTTTTTTGTTTGTTTGTTTGTTTTGTTTGTTTGTTTTTTCCTGGTGTAGGTCTAATAATATATAAGACATCACACAATATAAAGACTCTGTTCTAAAGAACTTGAAAGAACTTGAAATCAGAAGGAGAACACAGAAGACAAACCAATTATGAAGGTGGCTTTGAAGAGAAACTAACAGTGCCATCATCAGGAAACTATTGGCTCACAGGAAGATTTACAAAGATTAAGAAAATTCTCACATACAGCTAGAAACAAGGGGATCTCTAAACAAAAAAAAATATTTCAATGATTTATTTTGAAAGCAGATAAACTTGAGACTTCAATACAACTTTGCATGTGGACAAGATTAATTTAAATGAAGTGTAGCATTATACAGTTTGTGATGAAAAGAACAAAAATCTGTGATGAAAAATGAACACAGTCCAGAAGCATGTAAGCAGGACCGAGCTCAGATTTGACACTTAAGTTATGGAGTTGAATGACAATGAAACAAGGGGATGGAGAAAGGAAGAAGCAGGAGAAGCTTAAAAAGGGAGCCTGGAGTTCAATTTTCATGTTGAGGTTGAATAAATGGTCAAACATTGCAACAAGATGAGCTACACTACACAAAAATAACCAGAATGTGGCAAGGTTCATGCCTACTAGAGGCATGGTAGGAATATAATCAAAAAACAACAAAAGACACAATGCAGGAATTCTTACAAAGCCAAAGATGAATTTCAAGAACAGGAGAAAAACACTCTATAGCTATGTCTGGACTTCCCAGGTGATACACTGCATCTGATAAGATGATCCCAGTTTTTCATTCTTCAGGCCAGGGGTTCTGCCTGGCACCTGCCACATGGATCATAGCTCAGGACAATAATTCAGGTTGGAAGGGACAGGAGAGTTGACTACGAGGTCCGAGCAGATTACTCTGACTAGAAGAGTTTTAACCAGTCTGATCTTGAAAACCTTCAAGGATGGAGGTCTCACAGCCCTCTGGGCAACCTCTGCGCCCCCTTCCAACACTGATATAAAGATCAAGACATAGAGTTCACACCTGGCAAGTGCGCACATCTAAACATAGAAAAATGTTACTGTTTTCTCTCCTGTGTAGGTAGCCTGGGTTTAAACAGGCTGACAGATCAAGGAGGATGAGAAATGCTCTAGACTTAGTTAAGGACTCATCAGTGCCTTGAGGTGCACTGCCTGCAAATCACCAGGGGCAGAACAGACTGAAAAGAAATGAAGGCCTAGGATGAAAGCGGAGATGAAGAACTCCTGACAGCAAGTGCAGGAAGCACATTTAGGTGGGTCAGAGTCGGGGAAGGAGGTGAAAGAACCAAAGGAAACCCTGAAGTTCTGGAGATGAACAGGATGGATATGAAGGAAAGCAGAAGACTGGGTGGGGGTGGTGGAGCAAATGCAGCTCAGACAAGAAACCCTAGTGTTTCTGGCAGGGATGGAAGAAAGAGTTGTTCCAGCTGCTAGCAACAGGAAGGATAAAAGAAAGCCAAAGGGAGAGAGAACTTGATTTTCTCATGAGATAAATCTGACCATTATAGTTGGTGAGATTCTAGGTAAAAATCAAAGTGAGAGCAGAAGCAAGACGTTTAACGACTGTGGCCACAAAAATGTGGCTGTGGTCTAATTTTGTTCAAGACACCAGACAGTTGAGCCAACAAGCCACCAATGCTGAATACGGGAAGAAGCACATTAGTAGTGGGGAAATTCAGCCTGGTGAATGCAAGAGCAGGGCAACACACACAGGAGCGAAGGAAGGAAGTGTCCGTGACAAATCCTGCCAGGCAGAGACCTTGCAACAGCAGGATAGCAAAGCCAAGGGCAGAAGAGTGTAGGGCAGACAATTTACAACAAACACATCATGAAGAGAGATGTCAGAGGAGGATCGAAAGAAACCTTGGTACAGTTGTATTCCGCTCTAACCACGGCCAAATATCGGGAATGTTTTATGGTGGTTCGCCCATTCCTGCTAACTCTGCACACCCCGACAAGGCCACCCGAGGCTGTGGCAGAACCGCACCGTGCTGTTCTAACAGCAGTAACCACGCTCCGCTTCGCAGCGCGTGGGATCTCAGGCGCTCCCTGGACCGAGCCTGACAAGGAATTCACTTTTCCCCCTCCACAGGGCCAGCGTCCCCCACCCTGTTAAGCCGAGGAGGGGCTGGGGCAGCAGGGGGGGCCCGGCTCCTTCCTCACCCACTCGCTACCACCCAAACTCGGGAGCCCCTCCCCGCCTCCACCGCGGGGCGACCGTTGGGGGCGACCGTTGGAGCAGCGCCTCACGGCGTTCCC
>VXAA01004105.1:251555-313201 GCA_013399115.1 Anseranas semipalmata | reverse complement strand
CCCGCCGGCTGTCGGCACACGGCCAGAGTCGGGGTGCGGAGCGGGGATGCGGTGCGGGTCGAGTGGGGTCGGAGCTCTTCAGATGAGTGTCGGGAATAAGGTTGGTTTCGGGAGACGCGGCACTGCTGTCCTGGCCCCAGCACAGCCCCCCGTTTGGTCAAACGTGATGGAAGGGTTGCCGGAATAAAGGCAGCTTCGAGTGACTTGGAGATGCGGGCTAGGGCAGAGAGGGGGCCGGGGGGGTGGGATGCGGAGCGGGAGACACTTTTAGCATCTCTGCTCGATGAAAATGGGTTGCATTTTGGGGCTGATGAGTAGTCTGCGTCAGTGTTGTGTCAACACTGACCACCCGCCATCGTTTTTTGAGTCAAAAAGTACTTAGTCGATACATTTCATTTTAGTATTTATTTATTAAATTCCTTTTTGTCCACAGGATCCCACTAAAGACAACTTCTTTATAAGCAGTGATAGTTTGGAGAATATCTGAAGGTCATTTCCTTTGACTCACTATGGAAATGAAGAAGCTGTTTTGCATGTTGCAGATGACTCTGCTGTTTGTCCCCTGTCTGCAAGGTTATAACGTTTTCCTACCAGACTGGCAGCAATCAGTGTCCTTGTCTTGCCTCTGCTTCTGCTGCTCCCTTGTGCGTGTTGCACCGCGTAAAGGTTAGTGAGTGGAGCAGGATGAGGGAAAAATTCGGATGGCTTTCTACAGAAGAAACCTTGTAAATGAAATCAAAGGTATAGCTGCAACCCGCATAGCAGATGCCGGCAGGGAATTATTTATGTAACGCACCAAGGCATTTACGTTTTCTTAATGTAATCATCATTCAAGGATCAATACTGTGCCCGAATGATTTATCTGGTCACTTGCTTCTGTGCTTAGCGTTGCAAGATGAAAAGCAGAGCGTCACAGCCAAGAGATACCTCTGACGTCTACGCCGTGAGCCCTCCCGTGTTAGGCCATAAGCTCCTTTGGGCAGGACCGGTGGTAGCACCGTCGGCGCAGCAGTGACGGTGACATCTCCGCCCAGGTGTGGCCACCTGGGGCCCAAGGGCTGGCTGGTGGGACACCCCGCCTCTGGCTCCATCACCCTGTTCCGTGGGAGGCAGAACAGGGGCTGGCTGATGGATGCCTTTGGGTCTGGAGGTACAGTAGGACCAGGGCAAGCATCCAGACCTGGGAGCCCAGACGTGCTCCCGAGTCCCCTGGTCGGATGCAGGCATGTGTACTGAAGATGATGCCCTTGAGAAAGGCTACCTCCTACTGAAACATTTTGTGTGTGTTTGTACTGTTGACAACAAAATGCTGGGTTGCAGTCTTCACTTTGATCTAAATGTGGGATTTTGTGACCAGCACTAGGTATAATCCAACAAGCCCTTACCAAAATTGGTAACTTTTCATCGCCTGAGCACTGACTTGAGCAGCGTTCGTAGTTTCTCTAACATCCACCGAGCCAAGTGTTGGATGGGTGAGCCGATGGTGTAGGCGAAGCGGGTGGTGGTACCGCGGCGGTGCGACCCCGGCAGCTGGGGGGCACTTGGTCCTGCCGGGTGCCTGCTGCCCGGGGCTGGAGGGGTCGTTTTGGGCAGTGCCGGTGGTGATCTGTCTGGGTTGACTGGTTGGATGGTGTGTCCGTTAGCTTCTTCCAAAATTATCCCTCTATTCTTTTAATGATCGTTAAGGTGCACTAATTGTCAGCGAGGAGGTCAGCAACAGTGGCAGTCCTGTAAAAATGCTATAAATGTTATTCCTGAGTTAGAAACCAAGGTGCAGCTCCATTTCCACACCACCACATCACACAGTGCTTCAACACTGCAAGCACCTTCTCTCTTGCATCCCATCACTGTCTCTGTGGCGGAGTTGCAATTTCTGAATTTTCCTGTCTGCAGTGAATGTTTTGGATAGCCCTTGCTCCATTAAAGGTGTGATGGTAGAATAATAAGTCCTCAAATAACTCATACCCTCTAATCCTCCATGCAAAATCAGAAAGGAGCAGCACAGAGCTGTAGACAGCTCTGTTTGGAGCGCGTGCTGGGAGATCAAGAGGAGGGACTTGGAGATAAACTTCTTCTGCCACTCTGCCTGCACGTGTAACCTGTACTGTTGCTAAATAACAGTTTTTTTTTAATTTTTTTTTAATTTTTTACAGATGACAGTCAGTTTTTTCTCATGAACATGATTGTGTCATCATTCATAAGAAATTACATTCTTTTCCTTCTTATTACAGAATCCATATTTCAGTTTTGAGGGCTGGGTGAACTAAGTACCCGTCATAGCAGTGTGGGTTACCAAAACAGACGGATTTTATTTGAGAAGATGCTAGACTAGCACGCTGCAAGTCCGCCTGCTGACCTTTAGTATTGGAGACACAGGGAGCACAACTGGAAAATTCTCAAATATGTAATAGCATTACAAGGTGGACTTGAGGGATGGTTTTCTAAATTGTTGGTGTATTGTGCAAAGAAAACATCTGCTGCTTTTCTCTCTGTATTTTGCTTTTCTCGGGCTCTCCCCATGCTGCCTGTGAGCAGTTCCCTGACCCAGCCAGCTCTGGAGGGCCCTGAAGTTGGTCCTGCTGCATGCAGGCTTAGGGACCTGCGTTGGATGCTGAATGCTAGGGAGTGGGAATACTCCCTGTGTAAATGTCTGCTGTCTGTAGGCTTCCTCTTTTCCTTCCACTATCTATGGTCTGGTGACCCTTTATATTTACAGTACACTCATTTCCGTCTCTCATATGGGAAGACAGCTAGTCCACTTAATCAGCATTTTGAGTAAACCTAATTTATGTTTTAATCTGTTTTAGCCATATTTAATGTGTTCTGATTGTGGTCATCCTTATACTTCCTTTTTTTGTGTGTGTGTGGTTTTATTCTGAATCTATACTTAATGTATTTCCTTAGTTAACGTTTTCCTAGTTTAAAATTCATGTATCTTTGCTCATTTTCATTATTGAACCTCCAATGTTTAATCTTCCTTTCCTGTTGTGATATGTTAGCATTAGTAGACTGTTATTAGATTGTGAATGTATACCCTTGACAACTAATGTTTCAGGAAGCGATGCAAGTAGTTCTGTAGGGTTTTCTTCTGCAAACAAAATCTCAGAAGAAGGTCAAAACATTTCATTCTGTCCTTGCAAGCCCTTATCCTGCAGAAAGTCAATCATTTTGGCTGGGAACAGTCATACATATGAGCAAAGTAAGCATGCATGCTTTTACATCAGAAAAGTTTCCTTCCTCGTAGAATTGCATTTTCAGGTCACCCATTGAGCAGGAAGTTTGAGTAGGTGACTCCAGAGGTCCCTTCCAACCAACACATCCCCAGTCCTTTCTTCTCAGCCTATTTATACTAGGTGCCACATGATGGAAAAGCATGGTTGAAACTCCGGTGTCAACATATTTGGGATAGCAGAATGGCAGCACATACCTTCCACGTGACTCTGAAGTCAGCGAGTCCAGAAGGTTTTGGAAAAGGAGGCCAGTGTCATTCTGGAATTGATTTCCCCATAAATAAGACACAGTAAAACTGTAGTAAAGATATGTTTGTTTCAGAGACTTGAGAATTTTACAATGGCTTTGTTCCTGTAAGCAGAAATAGCCGTATTTCTTATCAAAATGGATTTTCTTCACTCAGTACAGTTCCCGTCACCTTCCTGTTATCGTTGGTTAACCTGGAAATTAAAGCAGTTTTGTTAACCTTTTTTTATTATTATTTTTACAAATGTTTGTTACCATGTTGAGATGGAATTGCCTATCCCTATCAATGGTAGAAAAAAATACAGGAGAATTTTCCTTTTCTTGCATGTACTGATAAAAGGGATCCAGTGTGCTGGGTAAGAGTGGAACTGAGTAGCATTATTTTGGATTTTGGATTGAGGAAAGTATGTGTTCTGAAAAAAAGCCAGAGCTGCTGCTTTTTCTTTTTTCCTTTTTTTTTTTTTCCATAGTTTTATATGATTATCATGTTAAATAACAGGGAAGAATGCAAAACCCACCAAGTATCTGCTCATAAGCAGAAGTCTCAAGTTGAATCACTGAAGGCACATATCTAAAAATAGAAACAACTTCTTTGTTTCAGGATTATGAAAAGATACATGAGGACGTTCTCTAATTTTTATATAAACGGAAGTTTCTGAATGACTCTAGGAAGTTGCTGATATAGTTTTTCTTCTGTTGCTTATGGGAAGAACTTGAAAGATGAGATTTCAGTGGATCTTCCAGGCAAACGCTTCTTTGCATTTACAAGAAAATAAATCATTTAAGCCATATATCGAAATGTCATTTCAACCTATACAGCCTTTTCCCTACTTTTGAATTTGAAAGCACATGTGCTCCTAAGTGTCAGCAAAATTTTCTAGCACTTATGCCCTGTTGTATACAGTCCTGGCTTGCTGATGTTTTGTAAGGAGAAACATGAAGTACAGTTTGTGATATTTTAATCATGAAATATTGCTAATAAATGCTTGCAAATGTAACTGGTACTTATTAGTTAACAGACTTTACTGGCAGATGTTTTTTTCTTCTTCCCTGCCCTATATATTTGCTTTTTTTACAAAGACGTATGTGTCATGGCTTCACTCCTTTTTTTTTCACCTGTGTATCTCAGTCAGCGTTTTTAAAATAAAACTTAGGTTTCAGAGTACCCAGTTTAAGACATGGAAAAAAAATAGAGAAATCTCTGGAAAGTGCTGATGACCTGCTGCCAGAAAGTTATACTCTGTAAGGTCCCAGGGAAGAAAATCCGGGCTTTCTGAAAGTCTTGCGGACCAGAAGTTCTTGGAAGTCCTCCAGATCTGGACCTTGGAGTTCATGCATTTCCACTCAGGGTTAGAGCAAACAGCAAAGACCATATAAGATAAGTGGAAATAGCTTGAATTAAGTTTTGCAGGTACAGAGAGGTCATTTGCATGTTTGTGACTTGATCAACTTGGCTTTAATGAGCAAAGCTAATCAAAGCTGTGATTAACACAAGGAGCGTGAGCAGGTACAAGCAATGAGTGATAATCTCAGCATATGTATTTTTGCCAATGAATTAAAATGAAGTAGTTTCAGTTTTCCTTTACAAAAAAAAAGTTTCTCCTAACAACTCTATGTTAAAATATACCCACCTTGCCATTTTCTGGGTGTGCTTTTCTGGTGCCTTGGGCTCTGCTCATCAGGAGGGGTTCATCCTTGCCGGCTGCTCTGTTTTAATGCTAGGCAGAGTTACTCCTAGGACCAAGATGCTGCTGTCTAGACCACGTGCTACCAGTTCGAGTGGATGTGGGCAAAACCGCCAGATGGGCTCCCCTTGCTAAAAAGTCTAAAAATCGGTAGAAAATTCAACAGTGATCCAAAGCCAAATGCTTTGCCAAGCAGGCTGATGGGGTTACCCTTGCACAGGAGCGTGGTGATGTCCCTTTTACCTGGTGGGAGAGACCTGTGGTGCCATCAAATGATAAGCCTGGGGCATCTTCTGCCTGTAGGGGGATGCAATAGTTAGACCTCACATGGGATAGATGGTGCAAGGGGACACTGGGGCAGAGGAATTAACACTGTGCTACTCCCTTCCTGATGAGGTGGGGTTGTCAGCCACTAAGGGTCTCCTATGCTCATCAGATCTTGTTTCTCAGAACTAGCACCAGCCATAAACTCTTTAAAAAGAAGCTGTCTTTGAATATGCATGTCACTAGGAAACCTGGTATTTGCAAAAGTTGCTGGGTTTTATGTAGTACTGGATGTGTCACTATGTACAGGATGTTTGGGACAAATAATTGAAAGTCCTGCAAAGGGAAAATAATGTTTTGCGCATTTTACTTCTTTACAACGTGAAGCATTTTACAGGATGGGGCAGTAATCAGTTTTGTTATTTTTATGTTGCAAATAAAGTACTTGTATCCTCTGTTTGCCTCAGAGAAATTGCTATGTCAAAAAAGAGGTACTTGTCAGAAAATGAGAAAGGCATTTATAGTCAGAGAAGGAAAATGTCCTTACTAAAGATCCTTTAGACCCACCTTCAGTCTCCCATAAATATCGGAATAAATGACACTTTTTTTCATCTGATTTCTAGTATCAGAAGGAATCAAAACATTTCAAGGAAGTTTGCTGCCTTCTTTTCATTTTGGGTTGTTCATTCAGTTAAAAAGGTGATGTAGTCTTAATGCTGTGACAGACCAATAAGCCCCTCTGATACTCCCACCAGTGATACTACATACATAGGGGAGGAAACCATTCATTTTTCAAGCCAATTAAAAAGCAGCCCTCCAGTGAGGATTGGCATTTTACACTGATTTTCAGATAACACTTCCTGACTGCCCTTGCTGCAAAGCTGTGCATTTGCCTTTGTGTGCAGTTCTCATTTGCATCTCAATACCCAGGCTTCATTAACATCTACTTTCATAATTACATGCCCCACACAGACATGTGGAAAGTTTTGGCAAGCAAAGAAAATTTTAGGAGAGGATGGACTGTCCAGTCGTTAAACCGCTATTTCAAGCCATGAGAGAATCTCTCTCAGACATATATATGTACATATACGTAATATGTATATTTTTAAATTGAAGCAGAATACATTAGTCAGCTGCAGCTAGACTGCTACCAGCATTTGAGCTAGCTTGTTTAAGGTGGGATTTGATGACTCCTGCATTTGCTTAGGTGCACAGAACCCATACAGTGAGGTATTTCCCAGAAATTTTGGGCAACAGAATGTGGCCTTTCCTTAAATGCTCACTTATTTTGCAACTGCAGCTAGGAAGACTTGTTGGAAAGGTGGCCTTCAGAAGAAGCTGGGGTTTGTGGCTGCAGACACCTGCGTGCTGGGGAGGGAGGCCACAAAGCTTTGTGGGGAGGCTGCAGAACAGCTAGTACACAGGATCTTACTACGTGCACGGTAACTTATCTCCCTTTCATTCACGAGTCAACATCTCTTGCATCATTGCAGGAACATTGGGCGTAGAGTAGCTGGAGGTTCATGGTTCACATGCAATTTGTCCTCATGGTGCCTCATTCATGCAGCCATGGCCAGAAATGCACTTACTAAAGGTGTCCCTGAGCTTTAAGGAGAGAAACCGAGTACCGAAGTCTCACAGGGGTGTGGATAGGCACTTATTTTTAAAATGAAAGGTAGCAGCTCTTCAGGAAACAGAGATTACAACATACAGCTGAAACTATTGAGGAACTGTAAACAAGCTGAACTGCTAAATCTAGTCTTTGCAAGGGCACCTGCAAACCCTCTTGTTCAAACACGATTTGCAAGTCAGAGCCTCCAGCATGCGGTTGAGGATGCTCTTGCCATAGCAGTGTGCTGCATGGGAGCACAGTGGGTCTTACTTCTCTGTGATATTAGTCAAGATGTGTTCATGTCAGGTTGTTGCAAGCCCTCAGAGCCATCCCCCAGTTTTTCTTCCCTTTCCTGTTCCAGTTGCGGAAGAAGCTCATGTGCAGAGGAGAGAAAGAGCAAGCTGTTGGGATTTTCTTCAGCGTGAGATCTTTGCCTGGCTCTGCTCTAGTTTGGCCGTCTGGTGTTTCTGAAGGCTAAAACTGGTATTTCATGACATATTACTCAGTTGTGTAATATGTAATGTTGTGAAGAGCTGAAGAACGCATTTTGTAGTACCTAAAACTTCGATACTTTCTGCACTAAAGCTCAGAAAAGGATTTAGAGTTACTGTCATGTAGGAAACTCATTGCTGCTGGTGTGAAGCTCGTAACTCACCAGGTGAGGAAAGGGAAAGAGGCGCCTGAAGGAGCATTAAAGCAGCCAAGGCAAGTGTAACTGGCAGGCAGACTGCTTCTGCCACTCTGGACACTGAGCCCTCTTTCACTTGAGCTGTTCAGTGGTTTGTGCCAATTTTTATCTCAGTGGTGCTTCATCTCTCCTATCTGTCCTTCAGCCCTGGCTAGCAAAAGGGATTGAAGTAACAAAAGATGCTCCTGCTTTCTTTTTACCTCCACCCTTTGCAGCTTCCTGATGGTGGTAGCGAACCATCCTTCTGTTAAGTTCTGTCTGACGGTTATATCTGGTTATATTCCTCTCTGTCTTGTCTGGGAGAGTGCAAGCCCTTTGGGGAAGCTTTCTTTGTTTTCCTCTGTCTTACTACATTCCTGGAACCCCAGTGCCTGGTGGCTCCAGGAGTGGGACTTTCAGGCCAGCACCTCGCACCTCAGAGTGTCTTGAGGCCATTTTTATCCCCAGGCAGGTAACGTGGCTCATTGTACCTGCTGCTTGCTCAGGTAAACATCCCACCCTTCTTCCTTCCCACTGCTCCACCAAGCAGGTAGTTTTGAATAAGCATCTCTGCTTCTTGGGCAGAGTACACAGGCAAAATAAGGTCAACACAAAGATCCTAAGATACACGAACTCCATAACCATCTCCCTGCCCCCAAAGTCCAGGCTGTCTGGTACTCCCCCATTAATTCCATAACCATCTCCAGGCCCCAAAAATCCAAGCTGTCTGGGACTACCCCATTGCTGGTGCATTGTGGAGTGGTGGGGCTAATGTCAACACAGTCATATGAAGACCAAGTCCTGGTTTGTAAGACCACCTCCAAAACACATGGTTGGAGGCCTCTTTGGCTTGGAACCAAAAAATCCTACTGCTCAGGTGGCATTCCTGGTGCCCATCCCTCCTCCGTGCACCAAACCTCCTTGGGGTGTTTATGCAGGGGGCTCCTGGGGAGCTGCCTGGAAGGGTTTGGTTTTCATCCATGATCTGCGAGAGGAAAGAGGGCGCTTGCTGGGATTCCCAGTGTGCATCACTTGGGTAGCACAGGGCTCAGCTCCAGGCTTTGCTGGCTGAAGGGCTTGGTTTCTAAATTCCCATCACCATCTACGCACACACACACAACATCAGTATGGTTGTGGTGTTTTCTTGTGTCACCTAATTGTTTAACGTTGCAGTTGCCCCCATGCCTCCTGAAAGCTGTGTCAAAAGAGCAATTAATGTTTGTTTCAAATTTAATTGTCTTTTAGATAACACAAGAGCTAGTGTTTTGTGTTCCTTCTGTACTGAGTTTTTCTTTTTTTTTTTGGTATGTACTGGAGAAACACAGAAAGTTCCTCCTGGGGGAGGCAAACTTCCTCTCCGGACAGGGAACTAATAACTGCTTTGAGGGGTTTCTGGGCTGCAGTGTGCGGTGGTTTCGGTGCAGAATTTTGGGCCACTGACCCCGGGCTTGGAAAATACATGTGAGATGCTTCTGAGGGGCTTCTGAGCTGAACACCCTTAGAAATATTAAGAAGAACATTGGCAGCAGAGCAGCACGTGGGAGTAAGTGAACAGAAACTGCTAGGGTAGGAGTCCGAGGGAGTGAGGAAATGGCAGGAGAGGTAGAGGGAGAATGGAAAAAATACAGAAAATGTGTTAAGGGAAAATAAGAGAATAAAGGGAAATGTGCAAAAAAAAAAAAAAAAGACGAAGGGATACAGGAATATGTCTTTTAAAGAAGCTGAGTGATAAAAATTAAAACCAAGTTAAGTTTCCCAAAATTTAAAAACATTTAAAATCAAAGCATAATGATAAATTATACAAGAAGGTATATATGCAAATGTGCCTGTGTGCACACAACATTTTGTTCAGTTGTGCAGGTGTTGGTGGGCAGGTTTCCTTCTGGATACAAAGCAAACTGAATCACTCTTTTCTAAGACCCTTGGCAAAAAGCCGTTGGGGGAGAACTTGTTCTGAAGAGCATCTACATCTGTAAACCTTTTTTTTTTTTCCCTGCCTTTGCAGCAGTTTGCAGCAGAAGACAGGTACTTGAAATTCTGGTGGTGGAACCGTGGTGCCTCCGCTCCCAGCACGAGTGCTTTATCTTTGCCATGACACCTTCCCCAGGCACACTGCGGAGCCCTCACCTGCACCGCAGGAAGGGAAGGGAGGGGGCATGGGGAAGCCCATTTTGCTGCAATGCCAAAGCTACCAGAAAGTGACACTGAGGCTAGAAGTCTAACAAATAGATGGGTAGGTCACTTAACTATTAGACAGCTTTTGTGAGATCTGGATGCTCAAAAATCATAGCTTTGTTTCCTCCCATCTTTACAAAACCAACAGTCATAATAATTAGAATTAAAATTAAAGCATTTTTTTCCTTCTATTTCTCCATGCTTTTTACTTTTGCAAGCCTCTGAGCCACTGAAGTCACGTTTCCACTCTTCTCCCAGTCATGAAGGTGAAATATTTCCTGAAAGAAAAACAGAACAGCTTGGAAACCGGCTGAGTCAGGGTCTAGCTGAAACTCAGGTTTTCAGAGGAATGAAGGCAAAATCATAAGAGCCAGTATTGTTGCAACAGCATCTGAGAATACCACTTATGAACCCATATCCTTCTGGAAGTGGGTTTATCAGCTCGCAGGGTTGCTGTCAGTCTCTGTTTGAGACATGGGAATCCAGCATTTTTCCATGAGAGCCTGAGGAACATTGGTTCCTTCCTTCCACTGAATTCAGATCCATGGCAGGCTGCAGCCCTGGCTGCTCTTTTTTGCATTAATAATGGCCAGACTTTTCTAACCTGTTCTTCTCTCTCCCACCAAGTAAAACCCAAGATTACCTCATGCACCGTTATTAATATTTTACTAGTACTCCCCATTGCAACAAATGGATAATTCTGCTCAATAATTCATGGCTGGGTGTAGCCTATTAAATTTGTATTGGGGTGTACGCTTTCATGTTACTTATTTATTATTGCTTTCATTTTACAGGAGTTTTTTTCTTTGCTATTTCATTTTTCACTTGCTTAAATGCCTCTCCCTCAAAGTTCAGACTGCTTGCAGGAAATTAATCTTGTTCCCTGTGCCTTGTAAGTAAGGCTGAGCTCTTACCGCAAGTAGCTGGGACTTGGCGGTAAGTAAAACCTTCAGGCACAGATCTCCTACTTCAGTGTAGGAGATCTCTTTGGAGCAAATGATTTTGGAACTTTGGTGCCAAGACTGACAGCCCAAAGTTCACCCATGGCCTCAGAGCTATCTGGTTTTTGCTTCACAGAGATGTTTGGTTACTTGTGTTGAGGGAGCAGCCTGCTCCAAGATCCGTGATTGATAATTGCACAATCTGCTCCTCTGCCAACAGGCACTATTCTCTTCTAAGTCCTGCACATATGTTTTGGGGAGTATAAATCTTTCTAGGCTGGTTGTACCCCCTCTTTAGGAGTGATCTTTTGCATTGCTTTGTGGAAGCAGTCTACTCATAGCACCTTTGATCTGTGTGGCTCATCTGGATTACCAAATAAGACAACCTGTCAGTGAAAACAAGGTAAAGATTTCCTTAGAAGACTCAAAGACAGCTTTTCAGAGTTAGGAGTTTGGAAACTGAAGGCTGCACAAGCATGTGAAATCATAAGAAAAGGCTCCCAGCCTAGGTTTAACAGGATGTTATCATCATGGTCATTCCTGTGGCCAGCTCTAAGGGAAAGGGTAAGATTTGGAGAGCCACTGCTTCTTGGAATGACCCCACCAAGAACACTCTTCTCAATATGAGGTAACTTCTTTTTACGTGCCTCTATCTCCACATGTACCAGTGTACAAGCCTAGATGAGACTCCGTGCGGCACAGCACCTCTGTGACTTGGCCATTATAAGAGGTCCATGGGCGTAGGTGTGTACTGGCATGGAGGTGTTGGAGATCCTGTATCTCAGGGAACAAGAGCATGGTGGCATGTTCCAGCTGGAGGTCAAGTGGCTTCTTCGGGGTCAGCTCTGCCCCCGTCCTTCCTGCATGAATAGATTGAGACAAAGAGTGAGATGCTCTTCTTGCACCAACAGATATTTCGTGGTATTATGATATACCCCTCAAAGAGACTCCCAGTGTCCATATCGTGACAGGTTCAATGGGATCAACCATCACTGCTTTGCATTCTCAGGTCTTTTTCTGGCAGATATAATGCAGGTCAAATACAGCATGAAAGGTATTATTTTTATATGCATTCTGCAAAGCCCAGAGTCTTTAGGATTCTCTCCTGCAGAGATCACACGTGGCATTTCAAGACACCTTGCTAGTGTGGGCAGTCCCAGCAGCACGGTAGCCTGCCCAAACAAATGTTGCAGGTTGAATTACCTGCCCCCACCTGAGTGCATGTCATCAGAGTAATGACTCCTGCTTCACAGGCACCCATTTACCTTTCAACAACATTTAAGTTCTTAGGGTCCGCTTTCAGAAACGAGGCAGGAGTGTCAGTGCTGAAATTGCTGGTGGCTACAGGAAGTGTCACCGACTTTAACAGGGACAAGAACAGGGTCACGCTGAACAAATATGTTATTCAGATTGCATCGAACTGCAGTGGGAATTAGATCGAGTCCTCTGTATTTTTATAAGAACAAGATAATGCTTCTCTAAATGAGATCACTTATTAAATAATTTCCATTAATTGTGATTTGTCCTAGTTTTTCACAGACAATGAGGCTTCCCTCAAAAGGTTCATTTGAAATTGTGCTGTCATTGAAACAAAGATACTTTGCAAGGTCCACAGGAAGCTTCCACGGTCATCTTGGAAGATCTGTGCATCTGTCCCTGCTCAGCTCCCCACCACACCCTTCCTGTCCTTGTATTTTCTTGGACAGACAACATGTACACAACACATGACTGTACCAGCTGTGGTGGCTTCACCCTGATGGACAGCTGAACTCCACCTCAACTGCTCCTTCACGCCCCCTCCTCAAAGGGGAAGGGAAAGGAAGAAAGTATGATAGGAAAGAAAAAGGCTCACGGGTTCAGATAAGGATAGTTTAATTAAAGAGAAAAGAAAGAGAGAAAAACAAACAAACAAACAAAAAAAAACAAGCAAAGGCCGTGCAGAAGAAAAGAGAAAAAACCAATTATTCTCTACTTCCCGGCAACGAGTGATGTTTGGCCACGTCCTGGGAAGCAGGGCCTCAATACACGTAGCGGTTGTTCGGGAGGACAGACGTCTTCATAACGAGACCCCCCCTGCTCCTTCCCCTTTCCCAGCTTTTATTGCTGGGTGTGACATCCCATGGCATGGAAAATCCCTTTGGTCAGGTTAGGTCAGCTGCCCTGGCCATGTCCCCTCCCCACCTCTTGCCCCCCCCACCTACTGGCTCTGGGGGTTTGGGGAGAGTCCTGGTGCTGTGCCCGCACTGCTCGGCAGCAGCCAAACCCCGGTGCAATACCAGGGCTGCAGGTGCAGAGCACAGCACTACAGGGGCTGCTGGGGGGAAAGTGAGCTCCATCCCAGCCAGACCCCGTACACCAGCAGAGGCAAGGAAGGTTTTGCATTACGTGGAACACGTGATTTTGCAAAACACGGCTTTTGGAGAAACTCATTCCATGAAGGAGAAACAGTTTGGAGAAAGGCAAAGGTCTTGGGAGACTAGTGTGGGCAACTACAAACACAAGATCCAAGATGTGGCCATGCCAGAAAAAGCCACCACATGAATATCCTTTCTTAATTCCCACCAGGAAACTGTTCACCTGCTGCAAACCCCTACTCCCTCCTTGGATGGGGATGCCTGCAGACCCCCTCCAGGATACCAGAACAAAACAGTGCCATGTTAGATGAAGATGTTGTACCTCTCCTTAGGTGGATGCCCCGATTCCTCGGAATATAATTGCCATTCATTGGAGGAAATGGGATCAATGGTTCCTTCGGGCTTTTTAGGTTGCTACTTACCTTACTAAGAAATTTCCAAGCTTGATGATGGGGGGAAGTGGGCAGTCACTGCCCTTCCTGAAGCTGGTGAGGAGGGAGAGTGCGCTGCCTCTGAGCCACTGGTGCAAGCCAAGGCTGCAGGAGCATGTGCAAAGCCGAGGAGAAAAGCCTAAAGCCTTTGAAGGGCTTGACACAGTCTGGTGGACCTGCAGCAAAGCATGGCTGTCATGCACAGGCGGCAGTAGCTGTGAGAGCAGAGGGGAAAGGATTGTTTTTGAAATGTTCAGCAGTGGCTCAGGGGAACTGTCTGTTTATAATTACAGTCCTCCCTCAGTGGGTTATCAGACACAATGCTTGTTAATTGATGGCGCTTACTTTTGTAGACAACCTTAGCTGGTTCCTAATGTCTTTGCCACTGGAGGAACATCCCTCCCTACCTCATCTGCATTTTGTGGAAGCACATCTCAAAGTAGCTTTGTTGGGAGTTTGGCACTAAAACTGGAGCTCTCGGTCAAGTGTATTATGTTTTTTAATGCTGGACAGCAATGGGCATTTAACTCAGTATTGCAGTACATCCTATTGTGACACCAGCTTGTCTCGCTAACCGTAAGCATGGCTTATTACAAAATACAAGCTACTTATATTGAAGAGTTATGATTCAAAACTCTTCCAGAAAATCGATACTATAATGATGGCCTGCAGCATTCTGCCCTGTGTAAGAAACTACATTAGAGAGATCATTGTCATACATTGTCCTACAATCATAAATTGTCCGCAGTACAACAAATGAACATCTCATGGGTACAAGTTAACCAGTGCAGGTAGGAGTTAATCATTACATTGTACCAGCTAAATGTAATTCAATGCTGCCCAAAGAAATTGTTATTTGTATGATATTTCACAGATGCACAGTGCAAGATTTAAATAGGGTGTTGTGCCAGGACTTCAGCTGGAGTTGTGTGCAAAGACTACTTAAGTTTAATAACATTTCGTGATACAGCATTATTGGGTATACATGGAGACATTCCAGCAGGCCTTGAAATAAGGCAGAAAAGGGGAAAAGGATTCGTGGTCCACATGGCAAATGTATCAAAAGCTTTTGTTTATACTTGCTTTTAAATTCCATCTCCACTGTACTTGTATTTCTAAGCTTGTTAGAGCGTTGTTTTAGCGCAGGTGGTGCATATTGGAGTACACATTGGTATGAATCAGTGCTGTGTACTGATCACACAGGATTGAGTTCCATCTAAGTAAGATGAATATAAAATTACACACATTACAGTGGAAAATCTGACTCCCTCATCTACCTTCTATATAAACTATAACAACCCAAGAGAGGATGTTGCAAACATCTCTGATAAGGAAACATGTACCCCTGGTTTTCCTGTGCAAGTAAGATGTTAGATTTAAGGCATGCAGTATAATACCAAGTAATGTCGTGGAATTATTCATTTGATGTCTTCTTCCCTGTCTCAGAAAAGGTGTTGCAGCATTCAAGGAGATGCTGTGGAGAGCAACAGAAATAATTAAGATTTTTAAAAAGCCTGCAAGGAGAAATTTGGGGCAAACCTTTATCAGGCTGGTGTCAAACATCCTGGAAAACAAAGCAGAGGAACTGTGGCATGGTCTATCAAATAATGAAATACCATAGAGGAGGTAGAGTAAGACCATCTCCTTGTCTAATAACAAAAAGCCAAAGAGATCTAGTATTAAATCAAAAACCAATTTAAATCACCATTCCTGATCTGCATAGTTACACCTTGGAAGTCCTTCCCACACTGAGTGTAAGGATTAAAACAATTTGTTGTTCCAGTTATAACAGAAATATTCAGGGACAGGCAGAAACTATAGAAAATCTACAAGTGATGTCTGCACAGAGTCACTGTGAGAATATCAAAGAGATAATTGGGCATTTCTTTTTCTAATGGAAGGAAGTCTTCTGTCATCAAAAATGCCTTGAACACATTTCAGTGTAATTCCAAATGTGCTTCCAGGATGGGATCTTAACTAAGGGGATTTGCTCATGAAAAGGTTTTCCTGAAGTCCTCTACATCAGCATGTAGCTGATGGTCCAGCTGGCCGGGTGAATCATGAATGACATTTTTTTCATGAAAGCCACTCAGTTTGTTTCTTTATTCAGCTGAATGTTTTCAGAGGTAAAATTCAGAACAGAAGTTATTAAAACAGCTGAAGGATGATTCTTCAGCCTGTGGAAAGTGGTGCGAATTTTGCTGTTAAGGCAGGACATTTCTGAAAATCCCCGTGGGGCTGCTGAATCACTTTTGTATACTGATGCTGTATTTTCAGTTCTCTTAAGGTTTCTGCAACTCTGCGTCATCAGTGTTGAAAGACAGCTAATGTTTGCATCCATTTTAAGTACTTTTGCACTTGACACTCAATGTACCTGGGAAATGTGTCCTTGAAGTCAGTGTCAGTTGTGAGGCTGCATGAGTGCTGTGTCCTGGTTGAGGCTCCCCAGTACAAGAAAAACTATAGAGAGCCACCAGGACGGTCAAGGGGCTGGAGCACATGTGGTGTGAGGAGAGGTGGAGAAGACTTGTTCAACCCTGGGAGGAGAAAGAAGGCTGAGAGCGACCTTCTTGCTGCCTACACCTGCCTAACTGGAGCTTATAGAGGGGATGGAGACAGGCGTTTTTTTGAGGTACACACTGAGAATAAAAGGTCACGAGCTGCAGCAAGGGAAATTCCACCTGCATGCAAGGAAAAAAGTTTTCACAGCAAGCATAGTCAACCGTTGGCAGAGGTTGCCCCGAGATGTTGAAACAAAAAAAAACATGGAGACACCGCCGTGAGCGCCCCAGCCTGACTTTACAGCCAGCCCCGCTTTGGGCGTAGGGGGTGTGGCTGCAGACCTTGTTATTCTGTGATTCTAAAATGTGGCTGGTTTTATCCTGAAAGAGAGAAGGTGTAAAACTGTGTGCGCGCGCACATGCACTTAGTGAGAGAGAAAGGAACCGAAGAGGGGTAAAAGACATTATGAGGAAGTGGTACATATCAGACCTATTGTATGAGTAATGAGGTGATGAGGGAGGGAGATCAGAGAGTGCTAAATTTCCTTATAAAGACAAAATCTATTTCACTACGACATTTTGTCACCAGTCACTTCCCTCACGGGGCTCAGTCTTGGGCTTGCAGTCTTGGGCTTGAGTAGTTGCTCTGCAGAAGATTTCCTCGGCACGCAGCAACCTGTTTCGACATACTACCCTGCAGTTTGCCAACCCACAACAAGTTTTACTTTTTTAAGAAGTTCTCCCCTTTCTGCTGGATTTGCAGCTGACGAGCAGTTGCTCCAGCAGTTTGGACCCACAGCTTGAGCCCAGGAGGTAAGATCACAGCACCTGCTGTTTTTCAGCAAGCTGCCCTCATTGAGCGTATGAGCAGTTGAACTGCACAGGAAATTGTGGTCGCCATGAGAAAGAAGGGCAGGTTTGGTATGAGCATGAAGCATTTTCCAGTTGTCTGGTGCAGAGAGTTTCTACTGACTTTCAGTAAAGTGTTGGGTGGATTTAATGGAGTAGAGGGGTCTATGACTGAGTAGAGTGGTAGTTTTTGAACCTGCATTTGCTGGCATTTGATTAGTTGGCAGGATGTGAGAAACTAATGAGCCGTTATTTAGGTTGCAGAGTGGATTCTTGTAAAAGGGTGATTCTAGTTCCAGTGATGAAAAACACTGATTCTTAAACCTGATGCATTTTGGCCTGTATTGTTAACACTATACTGCGCTGCCTGTTAGGACATTCACTGTAGCCTTTTACAAATGTAATTTTGCTCTCAATAAATCAAATTGATCGTGATTTTGGAGTCTGATTGTAGTAGAGACTTCTGCTTAAAAAATCGGTGATATGGGGTGGTCCTAACATTTTATTTGCCTTTTAACGTCTTGACTGTTGAAGTTGGTCAGATTTGTCCCTTGACTTCTTTGGGATTTCAGCTTGGGCAGTAGATGAACTTTGACTTGCAAATGTCTACAGAAAACTTAGGTGGTGGTATTGTGAACAGGAACATTTGGGCTTCTATTTTTGCTCTGTAAGAGCTGTAAACTTGCTGTTTTTATCAGGTAGTGGTTTCCTTACTGTGTCCATTTGATTTGAGCACTGTAAATTGATAGCAAATGAAGATGATTTCTGTCAAATGGCAGACGAGATGGTGCTGTCAGAGGAGCAGATGGGTGCTTAGCAGATGGCTGTTTGATTGTCTTGATCAAACAGATAACGCCCCGAAACCTTGTGTGTGGAGAAACTCCAGCAAGAAACACCTTCCCCCCCTCCTGCTCATCATGCGGGAGCGGTTCTCCCTCCCGAGATGGCGCCAGAAGGTCTGCAGGGGGTCTGGGGTCATGGATGGGGCGCTCCTGAGTGGACAGGAGATGAGGAAACCCCCTCTGTGCTGGGAAACTCTGCCAACAAGGGTTGCTAGAGACAGGAGGGACTGGGAAGTACCTGCCTGCCTGCTGGTAGTGACAGTGGGGATTTCTGCTTCAGTCCTGACCATGAGGTCCAGACTTACTTAGCTCAGGAGCTGAAGAAAGTACTCACACAGTAGGGCAGAAAAAAAAGAGCAGGGATTGTATTATGTTAAGGTTTTTGAATCTGCTTCCTCAATTGAAATCAAGTAAGTGTTTGGACTGAATACTTTTGTGACTGCAAAATGTTTGAGGTCCTATGTGCAACTTGTTGTATTTGAACCAGCCTCGTGGTGCTTCTTCTTCCTTCCTGCTCACAAAATCTACCATGCAAGCCATCATGTTTTATGTCACCAATTTTTTTTTTAATCCTGTTTCCTCCTGATTACAGTTATAAGCAGCCTAAAACTTGGCTGTGTAGCATGAACAGAGCTATCTTGATAGAAATCCTACAGTAAAAATCATTACTATATGTATTTTTTTAAGTATGAAAGAACTTTAGAAAGAGGTTGAGTAATGGGGAAGGGGAGAGGTCAGGAAAGTATAATGCATTCAGAAATGCATCTGATTTTCGTACTCTTATCCCTTTATGCAAAACAGCAGACTCCGGGGAAGTGCTGATACAAAACATAAAATACTTCTCAAAATGAAAAATATTTATAAAAAAAAAAAAACAGCATTTAGCATCCTGAATCCAGTTGTGCTGTAGGACAGCTTAGGGGGCTCTGCATTGGTCACTCTGTGTATCTTTTCAATCAGCAAAGGGGAAAGCTGCAGGACAGGAAATAAATCGCTCTGGTGTTTGCATTGGTTGAGCTTGCACCATTTCATAGTTGCTCGCCATGATGAATTACTGGTGAGCATTAATTACCCACAAGCAGGGCCTCCAGCACAGAGGCAGTGCCCACAGGGAGAAACAGGCAGAGATAACGCAAAGTGGAGGGGAGGGCATCAGAGGCTCAGGGAAGCAAACCATAAAGCCAAATTATTCTTCAGAGGGAATGGGCACAAGAGGATTTTGCCCATTCTGCTCCACTTGCTGCTGTGGTTCCCCAGTGCACACTCAGAGACCTTATAGTAAATCTAGGCGGGATCAATCAAATGCAAATACATATTTGTAATTTCTATCTAAAAATAATATATCTACCTCCTTTTTATAGCTGGAATATGTTTTTAATATTTTCCATGTGTGTAGGAACTGTCTTCCTGCTAGTGAGCTGGAAACACCAGCCATACTCTCCTTCTCTTGTATCAGATACTGGGCTTTTGCAGGACATCTGGGACTGAGTCAGGGCTTTGTGACCAGACCTTCTGCCATTGGTTTGTAGCACGATGACTACCTTACAGGAACAGGGAGAGGCTTTTATCTGCCTGCCCCAGGGTTTTGTGTCCAGGCTGCCACCCTGGTCATGATGGGGCAGGAGTGGGGTAACTCCTCGTACCAGCATCCAAAGCAGCCCCTGGAGATGCTCTCCTCTTCCCCCACCGTAGCGAGTGAAGATGGGACTGGGTGGGTCAGGGCTTTCTTTCCGCAGTAGGAAATCCGCAGAAAGACTGAACCGGTTTGTCAGTGTGGCTTGGGTTGAAAACCAGCTTCGGCCAAAAAAAAAGAAAAAAAGAAGAAGAAGAAGAAAAAAATCACCACAAAGCTTTTGAGAATCAAAATGTTCCTATTTTTATGGGAACATGTTTTCACTTAAAAGCTAACTAGGCTGTGTTGGTAAAGGGACAGAAAAGACAAGTGACCCCCCAAAAATGTACAATCTACTGGCTCAACATTTTTCTTTTTTTAAGAAAAATTCTGCAGGCTCTGATGTAAAAAACAATATACACATATATTCCATCTCCCTCACAGGATGTATCTGACACATAAGGGCAGTATTTATGGGTTCACAGCTCCGTGCCTTAATTTCCCTGAAGGATTAGCACTCCCTACTGCTGGGTGGTATATTGGAGAGAGTTCTTCATTCTTCTACAAGGTCTGTGGATTTTCCCTTCCTAAGGCCTGTTGATTCGTATTTGATTTAGGACTCGGGCACTACAATGATAAATAAAGTCCTTTATAAAATGGAACATTAAGAAAATAACTAATGGAACATCACCAAGTTGCTTTCTAAACAGTAATAAATGTCTTCTCTCTGTGTTTCTTCAAATTCTATGTGAATTAAACTATGTGAATCTTAACTATCCCAGTGCCTGTATACACATTGAGATTTTGCTATTGAAGGCACTTGTGTTTTAAAATGCCTTTAAGGCATTAAAGATTGTCATTTATTGTGGGCTGAATTGTGAATCCCTAACACGTATCAGAGAGGAACTATTTGCCACAGCTTCAGAAAGACTCCTGTTTGTATTCCATATGGTGATTTAAACATCAAGATCCTACCCAAATTGAAGCCAATGTGATAATCTGGATAAATTATATATTGCTATTAAAGCCAAGTATGTTTCTACTTTAGGATTTAAAATTTAGATCAGCATTGTTGAGGAAATTAGAAAAAACTCTTATCTATGTGTGTATCTATAGCTATTTAAATACGAAAATAGTCATACCACTAAAATGAACTTTTTTAATGAATCCCCTCACCTGTTCAAATATGTTGCAATTCTTCATGCATCTTCAATAATTTTCAAAGCTGTTATGTGTGAAATGCATCTAATTGATATTTGGTCCAAAACCTGATGGTGTTTGCTAGTGCTATCAGTCATGGTGAGTAGCTGGCTAGCTGAATAACTAATCAGTGAGGAAGGAGGCACAGAGACATGGAGGTTCTGTTTTTTATCATACATCACTAGCAGAAAAAAAAACTATCACAAATAAATGTCGATGCAATCTGGCTGGAAGCTGTGACACCGAAATAGAATAAAAGACACTGATGGGACTGTTTGTTTGTCTAAGCTGGCTGGATTCCCTAGAGACATCACCAAAAATTATCACTACTCCAAACTGTCAGTGATTCTGGGGAAATTTAGTGTTAACACTACTATCCTACTTGGCTGTGGGTGTATTATGGATCACCCTGCTAGTGCAGGGATACAAGCATGTTATTTTAATCAGAACTGTAACAATAACAATAGGTACTAACAAATGTATGAGAAGCATGCATGAGAATAGCACATGTGCCGAGAAGGTGAAGTTTCATCAGGAGGTAAACTATTCTGGATTATGCAAAAGAGTATGTTTTGTTGATTGCCAACAAGATGGCTTTGCCTCCATATAATTTTAGTTAAAGGTTTTTTTGGGCCAATGAGTGCAAGATGAAACTTCAAAATTGAGGAAGTTCTAGGCAACGGTGTTGTGGTTATAGCATTGATTCTTCTTTCGACATGAGATCCACTGAAGAATTTCTCTTTTTCTTGCTCCTTAGTGAGTCCAAAAATGCCAACACTTGTCTCCAGAAGGAAAACACTTGTAAGAGCCTAACTCATAAATCTTCTTCTCTCATCTCATCCTTAGTCCTTCCCTACTGTAGAAAATATGCTAATTGAGACACATAACTTGAATAGAAATGCATACAAAAGGGGTGGTAGTTGTGTTGGGGGACATATGGACTTGAGTGCAGGACCTTATGAGAGAAAAGTAGAGGGAAATATTTCTGGAGAGGAATGTCCTACTGCAGATATTCCCATGAGCAAACGAGGAAGAGGAGGGTCCCAAGAAGAATGGGACAAAGAACAAATATCTTCAAGATAATCCCTATTCCCTCATAATTTTTCTGGCACTTCAGATCCATCTCAAGAGTTTCTGGGCAGTACTAGGGGCACTCCTCTTGTTTCTGCCTGCTGGTGGCATTGTCCAGGGTGGGCTCTGCATCAGGAGAAGGTTACTGGTTGTGTCTCTCTGATATCAGCTGGAAAAGAAAGCTGGGTAAGTACTCCACAACCCTAATGGAAAGCCAGACATTTGGAAACTGAATTTGTGGATGAGATAAGGAACAGAAAAGAGAAGGAGCTGGAGCTGTGAACTTTAACAAAGTAAATGGCANGGGACAGTCTTGTGCTTCCCTATGCAATTCTAACAGCTGTGTTTCACAAGAGTGAAATGCTTGGTGTTTCATCACTTTCAGAAAAAAAAATAAACAAGTTTGAAGAGAAGAAAGCAGAAGAAATAGGGAAATTCTATGACAGGGAACACACGTGTAATCCTTTATCTGCTCACTCTCCGACAGCTTAGAGGGGTGGTCATATTATTAAAAAAGTGCTAGTACATTAACAAAATAAAGCCCCAATGGTATAAAATGAGTAGATAGTCATTTGTTCAACTTTATCAGCACCAGATTCACAGTTATATTGGTCCTGACCACTTAAGTATCTGTTTGTGAAATGTAATGCTGCCTCATGAAATTTGCTTTTTTGCTTTGGGAGAAAGTGAGACTTTACATCTATCTATAAAGTGCAGTTTTGTGTCTTCAAAATTTTCATTGTCTTGCCTGTAATAAAGCTTAAACACCAGAGAAGTGGAGGAAAATATGAAACAAGGTAACCATACAAGTCATGGAAACCTTTAGGTTTTAATGGCTTTGCCATTTATTATTTATATTGCATCGTGAATGCACGCTTTGCTAAGTAATATATAACAAGGCCACTTCACAGACTCTGGCTTCAAAATCGAAAGAGATGAAAGAACATCAATATTGCTGTGTTTCAATTTAGCCATAATGTTCAAGTTTGGGATTGTTTTAGTTCTTCCTTTACATTTCTGACAGAAAATAGTTTGTTATTAGATCTCCTAAAACAGCGGAGTGATAGTAGGTCCTTCTGTAAGGTCAAATAAAAGGAGGCTTATGGCATGGTTTGGTTTGCATATGACAGCAAGAAGAAGAATGCTTTATAGAGACTGTTTCGATATCTGTTACAATTCTCAGCAGTTCAGGTGAAATCATTTTGTCTTTTTTATGTGAACCTATAACTCAACAGTCTTCTGTTGAGCAAGAAGTGTATTTGCACAACAGCTTTTTTGCTTTTGCAATAGTGGGCTTATGCTATTTGGCAAAAAAGAATGAAGTGTCACATCCAGGCAATGTGTATTCCGGATGTTCTGGTGAACATCTGAAGCTCATTCTGTCTTGAGGGGTGTTTTATTTTCCTTCTGAATTTTTATCACCTTCCATTTCTTTCTAATTGGCAGTTCCCCTGTCTTTCTTGCTCTGACCTGAGGAGTTGTCTTCCACTCCTCAGCGTCCTGCCTCCACATCCGAGCGTATGCTGACTTTCATCTTGTTCGTTCTGATGGACTTCAATTCACTGATCTTCAGCCATGCCAAGTTCAAGATCCTTCCTCCCAGCTGATGGCCTTTGACGTCTCATTTGTGCTGATAGCTAAGCTGTTGATTGCATTCGTTCCTTCTCAAATTCTCTTCCCTCTTGCCATCTTTCCCTCTTGCCCACCTTTTCTCTCTGCTTCTTGCCGTGCATCTTTGTGCTCAAAGTCGTTGCCTGGTTCTCATCAGCTGATTTTCCCTTTGCTCCGCCCTGAGCTCCTCAACAGCTATTCCCTTCAAAGAAGCTGTTCCAACTTGTTCATATTGCCCATCATCTCCACATATTCTTCTTTGTTCTTATATCATTCTGCATTTTTTCTCTGCATCTGTCTTGTTGTACTGATTTTGCAAATGGTTTGGAGCAGAGATGTGTACTTACAATGTTTTCTGGATTATCAGTAACTGGATCATTCCCAGGGCTCTTTGACATTCTCTTGATGGGTTGCCCAAGGTATTTCACTTTGCATTGAGGACAGTGAAGTGCTGGAAGTGTTTGACCACTAGAAGCAAATTACTCTGGTTTTGGCTGATAAAATCAGAAGGAAGATATTGGGCCTGACCTTCCACATCATTATCCAGAAGCATTTTACATTTTTATGTGCCTAAATGTAATTTATTTTTAATGATCTAAGCAAAGTAGGCAGTTTAGAAAAGAAGCTTTTTAAAAGTATGTTTGTTCCTTTGCTGTCTGTTCCTGTCTGTTACTTTGGACTTTTATAGCTGCCTCTCTCTCTTGACTTCCCCATGCTTTATTTTACTGCCTAAACAACTTCAGAAATGATGATAACTTTTAATTGTATATAACACAGTTGTGTTCTGGAGCAGGCAGTCACTGTACCTCTGTCACCCAAGTGCAACTAATCCCTGGGTGATGTAGGACCGATTCTCATCCTGAGTTCAGGGTTTCCTGGTAAGTGTAGCCACCTTTACAAAAGAGTGGGTAATATTGACCTAAAAAAAAATGTCAGAAGGGTTCATTGCAGCAAACCCCCTCATCCTATTATGTATTATTATTATACACACATGTAAAGATAATTGCTATTAATAGGATTCTGTATTTAACAGATTGGGTGCAATCAAGAAAAGTCTGGCTTATGTTGGTGATAATTTTTGCTAGAGGTTATAAAACTCTTTGCAAAAGTAGTAGGCAACATCCTGTTGTGTTTCTTATCTGTTATGCTCTAGAATAGTCTTTAATGCTATTAAAAGTTGTGTTGCAAATTGTATTACTTGATAAAATGACTGGACTGGAAAGGATGATCTTGCAGTGGAATGTGGATTTTCTTGTTGATAGCGCTGCAATATTTTCATGTATCCAGATGCTTCTTAGGTTGTCCACATGCTGCAAAAACATGAAGAAAAAAGACTAGTAGTGAGGCATCAGGGGCAGGAAAGAGATCAGCGTGACAGAGGAAGACTATGGATCTCATGGTGCCCAAATACACATAACCCACATTGCTAGTGGATCACAGGGACTTTTACAGACAGTCCTTGAAAGTATGGTTGTTAGAATCACTTTTGATTTTGTGTTAGTATTTCAATAGCAATCATCAGCCCCGTTGTGCTGAAAACTGCACAGACATTCGAGTACCCCGAAAGCAACTGCCCTATGGATTAAACTGCATTTCTCTAGTTATGGAGGTTGTAGGTAGTGAATGAACAGATATTTCTCTGGAAGCAGTTTCTAGTCCTTACTCCAAAATCACAGTGATGAGGCAGCTAAAGCATGATATTACTGGGAGACAGCAGACAAAAAGCCAACCACATGAGATTGCCTTAGGGCAATTTCAAACCCATTTCCATAGTGGTCCTCACTGATACAAGGAATCAATGCATGAGTGCAGGAGAGCATTAAATCTGAAGCCCAGATATGTTGTGCACAATTCTGTGTGTTTGTAGAGGGCTATAGAAAATCTGTAATTTTTTAATTCTTCCCTGAATATCTTTATACAAAGTTTGGAATCCAAGCATCCAGAATGCAATGGTGCTTTTTGTTTGGGAATGTGGTATTTCTGAATTTCTTTTCTGATTTTTTTTTTTTAATTTAAACACTGCAACAGCAGGCACCACTTTGCAAGATCAACTCAGGTTTCCGTTCTATTCTGTTTAAATAGTTGTTTGCTTAATTAATACTTAAAGAGACATAAGACACTAGAGTCATTCTCACAAATATAGAATAATAAATAGCCTGTCTCCTGAATAGTTTCCTCCAAGAAGAGATGTGGGGGACAGTAGGTGCAGTAAAAAGCAGAGGGGTAGTTACAATGTGCATTTTATAGCAGTGTGTTGGATGATGTAATAAGCAGAAATAAACTTTCCATTTCTAGGCACCATTTTTAACAATCAAAATAAGTCCAGCCTAACCCTTCCTTATGCCCTTGATGAAAGGAAAGGCAGGAAAACTCCTTCCAGCCTTCTATTCCTAAAGTGCTACCTAGTCTTGGGCACTAACTCAGTGGGCAAGTCCCTAGCCTCTCCCCATAGCCAGAAGGAGAAGCAGCCCTCTGGGGAGCCCAGCCTGGTGCTCCGAACCCCTCGTGAAGGAGCCTGTCTCCATCTGTTGACCACCTAAGGGTGACCAGCCTCCTCACTAGGGACCCGGCGCTTTGGCTGCAACCCAGGGCTCAGGGACCAGGCAGTGCTGCCAGGGCTGCTGAAGATGCACCCTGAGCTATGGCAAATCAAGTTTCCAAAGGGGGAATTACAACAAAACAGCATAATTTTGTCCACTTTTCTCTATCAGAAACAGAAGTTAAGGGTAGGATTTAATTCCAGTGAAGTTAGTATAAAGGCGTTGGAATTTTGAGTAGGGCTTGGCAAAACAACAGGAGAGATGTGAATTTATACCTCAGGTACTCAGGGTTTTAACCCATCACTCCGTTTTGGGGTGCAGAGAGGAACTGGATTTTCAGCTATCGAGAACCGCTCCGAGAATGTTGATCAATGCTCAAGCCATATTAACTCAAAAGAAAAAAAAAGATTTTTCCATAACGAAAATCCCTCTTTTTTGTGATGATTACAAACCCAAGAGGGAACCAGATAAAAATGAGCGCTTTCCTCTTGCAGATCTGCCCTTCACAGAGACAAAGCATGGCATCGGCAGCGCACTTCTCGGAGGAGGAGATGGCAGAGCTCCAGGAGGCTTTCAGCAAAGTGGGTGAGTACGGCAGACAGGAAAGGTGCTGCAGGGTGTGAAGTTGTAGCTGGCGCTTTGCTCCAATGCTGACCATCCGTGCTGAAACGGAGCTTACACCAGCGCTGATCTGCTGTGTCACAGAAACCACAGAAAGTCCTTCCTGCCTGTGGCTGCAGACCCCCCAGCCAAAACCACATTAGCATGCTGCAGAGCAGTGCTGGAGGCAGAGCAGCAGATTTTATGAAATAACTTGAAGACCCGTACAGAAAACCATGTTGGAAATACTTGGAAGTGTTTTCCTAAGAATGCTGCTTACTCCTGGCAAATAATTTGGAAAGGAATAGGTTTTTATTTTAATGCTAATTGAGTACTGCTTCTGGGGAGGAAGGGTCTGAAGGGAACAAATGTGCAAATAGCTACAAAATTTGTAATCCTTTTACTCTGACCTTTTAAGCCCTAGTTATTTTTCAACTGTGTTTCCTTTATGAGCTTTCAAAGGTCTCCTCTGATTTGTTTCGCTTAAAGTCATGCAGATCTATCACTGTCTACTCAAATCCTAAGAAAAAGTCCTTGCGTTTCTCACAGCTGGCCTAGTTGTATTAACAGATCCATGAGCTTCACTGATGGATCAGTTGTCCTTACTGCTTCAGGTGATGATCTTCTCATTTCTGAGCACACAGTACTTGAGGCTGGTGATACGAAACACCCGGTCATCATGTGTGCCAGCGTACCCAAAGCACTGGGCAAGGCAAAGGCTTGTTCCTTTTCCAGACTTTTCCCTCTCCAGGTCCTGATCCTTTTGTTGTATGACTTCAGAGATGGGTAGGATGCTGTCTGCAATCTGTATTAATCCAAGCTGAGGATGCAAAAGGGCTCAGCCCTTTTTGCAGCGTGCAGCAACTCAGTTTGCAGCTCACCACGCAGGAAATCGACACCAGCTTCTTTGAAATCACCTCTGCCTCTGTGCTGGGGAAAAAGAGACTGCAGAATGAGAAACACACGGATATATAGAAACCAAATACAAAAATATAATCATTTTTAACTATATATATATAACACTATATATAAATATGCAGTTTTTTAACAGAAGCAATGCAATAAATGTCAGTTTTTTTAAATGTCCATGCAATAAAGTCAGTTTCCTTTCTTATTAGTGGAGATTTTCACAAACTGGTAGAGAAGAAAGGACTATTTAACCCATATTAGTGATCTCATAAAATCCTACCCTGGTCTTGCAACAGGCTCAGCAGGACTGTCTGTGTCAGCACCATCCCAGAGGAACATACATGTTTTTATTTTAAGCACAACCGTATGCATTCCCAAACCTCTAAACTCATGACTTCTGATGATATTAGATGCAAAAAAAACAGGCCAAAATCACAAGTTGCATCTATGAGTATATGCAGATGTAATGTGTAACTCAGTATCACATCAGCTCCATTTTCTTAGCTGCTCTGTAGGCAGGATAATCTCTCCATAAATCAGTTATGTGTTTGTCTGTATGTAAACCCTGAAAAGTCAATTGTATCCATCTAAACGTAGCTTTGTTAAGACATTATTATGTGTCTAAAGCACGTAAATTCACCACCATGAGTTTTTGTTTGTTAAATGGTGATTGTATTTTTTTCTTGGGTGTAAATGCCACTGCAGTGGTTGAAAATAATGGACTTCAGGATAACAAATCTTTATATGTAATGTACACTACTTCAGGTAAAATAAAAACAACAGCCTTTGTGTGCAGAAAATTTCATTAGGCTGATGGAGAATCTAAACATCGTTTTTAATCTTTGCAGATACTAGTGGGAATGGCTTCATCCATGCCAATGACTTAACGGATGTGTTGAAGGCAGCCAACCTCCCTCTCCCAGGATATAAAGCCAGAGAACTCGTTCAGAATTTGACAACCACAGAGGATGGCAGGATCAGTTTTGATGAATTTATTTCAGTAAGTGAGATGTTATTTCAGAGAATAAATACAGAAAAAGAAAAAAAAAAAGGAAAAAAAAAAAAGACCACTTCTAAATAATAGAGCTAGATGGGAATTTTCAGTTCATTTTTTCAGCTGAGAATATAGTTTCCACAAAACTGACCTTTTCTGTGGGTAGATGTTTGGTTTTCCCCAAACTGTTTTCATTATCCGTGGTGCTCAGGGTGGTGCCTGGGGCACAGGAGAGCCATGAGCACAAGGTCTCATGGGCACATCATTTGGCCAAGGTGTTCCCTTGCTGGAGAAGATGAGAGCAGGATGTAACCAAACTAGAAATCCTGCAGTTAACTGGGACAAATTAAATGAATGCAGCTGCATATTGAACTGAGTTAATATCTTTCAGCTTGGTTAAGGCAGCAGGATGAAGTTTTTTGGTTATGAGTTGCAGAAAGATAATGCTATGGCTAGATGGCTATGTGAAATTTCAACAGATTGAAAACTTTAAGGGATGCTTTTTCTATTAAAAAAACTTCTTTTTCTGGTCTGAACTGGGACAAAAGCAATGCTAGAATAGTGGAATTTCCCTAGAGAAAATTTTTCCCTAGAAACAAATTTTTACATGTCCTTTTCTCAAACTGAAACCTCCAAAGGCACTCTTCCTGCAAACTTCAGCTCTGTGGTTTCATACTGTATTTGCTTCTGTTACTTAGCTGATCTTTGTTCACAGCTTTGAAAATATAAGAGCAGATAACAAAGTTTTTACACAGAAATGCACTGAATAACACACAAGCTGTGCTTCTCTATATGTAAAGCAGAGGGGACACGTCTCATGGCCCAAGAGCTCATGGTTTTAGCTTGGTTTAGTTCTCTGGAATTTTAAAATTGTCTCTTGTACTTGAAAGATTTTCCAAAACCTGAAGAGTGATGATGTTGCTAAGTCATTCCGAAAACAAATCAACAAAAAGGAGGGGATCTGTGCTATTGGTGGGATGTCAGAGCAGTCCAGTGCCGGCACACAGCACTCTTACTCAGGTAAGTACAGAGGTCCTGTGCTGATAGTAACCAAGAGCAAATGTCCCCATGGAGATTGTCTGCACCTTATCTTGGTGCAAATCCAGGTGCTTTGGCTTCTGTGAGGTTCAGCGGCTGTGGAGGTTGTTCAGGAGAGGCTGATTTGAGGCAAAGAGTTGTGAAGATGACAAAACACCAGAGCCGGATCCTTGTCAAAGAGGGCATAACCCCACCAGGGCTCAATGCATTCCAGTCATGGTGTAAATACAAATTATGCTTAGCAGAGAGTAGCAATTGCAACATACAGTTGAATCGGGGGAATTTCATTACCCATCTCTGTAACATGTTCACCCTCAAGACACTGGGCAACCCCAGTCAGTGGGAAGGAATACAGAGGGTTGAATGAACTCAAGCCCATTGCTCTCATCAGCTCTTTTTGTTCATCTCTCAGATTTTCTACTCTGTGCTGGGCTGAGCTATGTATACGCCCCCATGCTGGCCTGGCTAACTCAGGAAGACATATATTTGCATTCTCTTGATTAACTTAGGGATGAACAGTTACACAGCTGGCTGATTCACTCAGCTGAAGTAGTCACTTGTACAGAATAAATGATATCCCCTGGTTCCCTTTGTGTCAAGATTAAGTTCTGCTCCCCTTGCAACAGCTGTGGTCAGTCACCCCATACATCCTTCCTCATCCTTCCTTGACCTTCACAACCTCATACCCTTTGCCTGTCTCCTCAGAGCCTTCTTCCCTTGTAGAGGTTCTTTAATCGGTCATGTTCAGATTTCAGAGAGTCTTTTCCCCCATGAGTCCTGCCTTTGTAAGTAAAATGATGGTGGAGATGTTACACAGCAAACTGATGGATTTGATGTTGTGTCCGCAGAGGAAGAAAAGTATGCCTTTGTCAACTGGATTAATAAAGCCCTTGAGAAGGACCCGGACTGCAAACACGTGGTCCCAATGAATCCAGAAACAGATGATCTCTTCCAGGCGGTCGGTGATGGCATAGTGCTTTGGTAAATAATACCTGTATTTCTCATAAATGGAAACCATGAGCCTGCAGAGACACACACCTCTGCTTACATGGAAGCTGCTGACTTTATGGTCAGGCTCAGGAATCTTAGCCGAGTCAGGGCTAGTTTTGTTGCTCCTTTTCTCTTTAAAAAGATAAAGCTTCTTTCATGTTAAATGAGTTTTTCTTTGCCTCTGGACCCCTGAACTGAGATGAAGTCAATGAAATTTGCCCTAACTAGTTACTTGTTTCTATTATTATTGAAGGACTTTTTGGGGTTCACACGAAGCAGCATAAGGTAGGGAGTGCTTTCACAGGAATTTTTGCAAAATAAACTTCTTGTACAACTTTACATTATGGTATTCTTGCCTCACACTTACAGTACATTTGGCATGTGACTCAAAATAATTGCTCAAGTATTGCATGTGTGAGGGTAAATGTAAAAGACAGAGGCTGACTATCTATGTTCTATGTTAGTAACTCTCCAGCTCTTTAATTGACTTCTGCAGTGTAGTGACAAAAGCTCTATCTGCATTCTGTGCACGTGCAGCTACTAGTGCATTTCTTGTTGTGTTTTTTTTTTCTTTTTCCAGTAAGATGATCAACTTTTCAGTCCCAGATACCATTGATGAGAGAACGATAAACAAGAAGAAACTCACACCCTTCACAATACAGGTACCAAGACGTAACAGGATTCCTTGCTTCTCTGCTTAGGATGCTCCAATATAAACACTTAGAGCAGAGGCTGGAGATGGTCCTGCACAAAACAATCAGGCAAGGTTGTTTGTGGCAAAATGAGATGCTCAGGATCATGTGGTAAAGAGGACTTAGATTTCTGTTTCTTTGTAAGCATTTGAGTAATCTGACTAAACAGACTTTGTATTTGTGCTTGAACCAGTATATGAATATTTACCAGGTCAAAGCTTTGGATACCTTTGTGGTAGATGCCATATGAATACAAGAACAACTAGATAACATAGTGACAAATTCTAGCTGGAGTAACTCTCAGAAGGCTGAAACCCCCCTCCCAGGTCACCCAGGCATGGCCTTGGACTTGAATTCACAGCTGCTGTGTCACAGTCTGATGCCCTCACCCAAATATTAACTGTGGGCCGGGCAGTACTGTGGTGTGCTACATGCCTGAGGTGGAACCAGAGCCTTTGCCTGTCCTTTACAATCTGTGCTTTTTCACCTTGAAAAGTGAATCCCTTCTTTATTTCTATTATGTGCACATAGATATGATTTTAAAATTGGACAGAAAGGTGAATTTTCACCTATTTAAAGTTTATTGTGTTTCTCACACAGCAGTATGTAGAGAGGTATTTTTATATGATTGGTGCCTATATATTTGGGTACAGAATATAAATAGATATATGGAATGGATGTGAACCTAACCCAGTTTAGCCCTCAGCTACTCTGATTAGATGGAACATTAGGCAGGCTCAAGTAAGCTCAGAAGCCATTAAATTGGATTTTTATGCTGTATACCGCATTTTTCAGTTCTAATCATTTTGGTCAGCAGCATCACTTAGTGATGCAGCCCAGATCAATCCCTGTCACATGTAGACATGATTTGATCAATACAGCTTCCACTTTAACTTAACCCTTTTACAGCTGTCTGGTGGAGAAAAGATAATTAATTTGAAATGCTCCAATTTTTCCAGCTTATGAGAATTTACACTGTGTCTCTCCCTGCATTTTGTATCTAATCAAATCTCTCTGTCATGCTAGCAGCTGTGAAATTCACGTGAATATTGCAAATCTGTGTGATAAATGATATTTGCCAGGCTTTTTCATCTGCTTTACTTGCCCTGTTTACCAAGCCTCCTTTCTGAATATTGCATACCTGTGGGTCAGATTTTCTTACAACCTTTGTTTTAAATGGGAAGGAAGTGGTGAAGAAACATGACGTTCCTGAAACAACATTTTCTTTCTGCCCCTCACTGTGAATTAAAGAAGCCCTTTGCCTCCACTGAGCACTCCTAGCCCAGGACTCCACACCCCAATGTTCAAAAAGAAAATACCAAGGCCTGACTAGTTCTGACTTTGGCTGAACCGCAAGGTTAAAAATACACAGGTTTATTCATACTGATTCTTATGACCATGTGCTTTTTGTATACATTGCCAACTAGCAACTTACTTGTATTTTGGGTGTTAGGGCTTTTGCATATCTGGAATATCTGCTGGTCAGCTGGGTTGTAGCTCCCTCATTCCTGCATGGGCGCAAGACTGAGTGGAGGAGACTTTGCCCGGTGCTGAAGCCAGGCCTGAATTTGTACACGTGCAATGTGTTTGTGCATTACCAGTGTGGCTATGAAGAGAGCCTGGCTGTGACACCAGCACTGAGCCAGAACATCACCGCGAGTGCGGACATATGCTCTGAGCTCCAATGTCTTGTGACATAGTGAGACCAGGCATCCAAGACTTCTATCTTGGCCAAAAAGATCCTTTCCATCTTTGTGTTGGGACCCAGAATTTACCTGTAATCCCAGGTGATTCTGGGTTCCCCTGCTCCCTATGCCCAGCACTGGGCCCACTTGCACCTAACTGCATTTGCGGTGAAGGTGCTCACAGATTTCACTAGTTTTGCCAGTGTTCCCTTCCTGTACCCTCAGCTCTCCAGTTATTGCATCATTCAGAAGTTCTCTTTCTTCCGTAGGAAAACCTGAACCTGGCCCTGAACTCTGCTTCAGCCATTGGGTGCCACGTTGTTAACATTGGAGCTGAAGACTTAAAAGAAGGGAAACCTTACCTGGTTTTGGGTCTTTTATGGCAAGTCATCAAAATTGGACTCTTTGCCGACATAGAGATCAGCAGGAATGAAGGTATATGTGGCTCTTGGTTTCAGTGTTGTGATGTTATCACTGAACAGTCTTCTTAATAGCTTTTTTTTCTAAAAATCTTAATTCATTTTTTTATTCAAGTCTTTGTTGCCTGTCTTCTTGGCTGCTCTCCTTTCCCTTGCTCTCTGCAAGTTCTGGCACTCCAAACTCCAGGGCTGTGAGTAGGCTTGTACGTGCAGAGCTAATTTCATGCTCTTTGGGTCAGGAATGATGGTCTACACCCAGGTATATTGGTGTTTTGGCACTTTGGTCGAAACAAAATTAACTCTGTCTAAATCTGGGATCAAGGAAATGCTACACTGCATTCAGGAAGCTTTGCTTTTTTCTTGCTTTTGATAAAACCAGTGCCAAACATCTTCCTTTCTTTGTAAAATTTGATTTATATGATCACAGAATAATTGAGGCTGGAAGGGACCTCTGGTCTGGCCATCCAACCACCAGCTTACAGCAGGACCAGCCTCGAGGTTAATGAGGTTGCTCAGGGTCTTTTCTGGTGATCTCTGGACAACCTGTTCCAGTGCTCAGCTACTCTCACTGTGAATTTTTTTCTTATGTCTAGTTGGAATTTCCCTTCCTCCAACTTGTCCTTTTGCAACTTCTTGTCCTTTTGCTGTGCATATTGGGAAAATACAGGTCCATCCTGTCTGTAGTTGTTGAAGACAATAGTTAGTTCCCCTCTCAGACCTCTTTCCAGGCTGAACAAACCCAGTTTTCTCATGTATCACATACGGCAGGCCACCATCTTGGTGTCCTTTGCTGAACCTGCTGCAGTTGTCAATGTATCTTGTACTGGGGAGCCCCAGACTGGACACAGCACTCCAGATGTGTCTTGCTAGTACCAAAGTTCTCCACATACTTGCTTCAGTGGGAAGCTGTGGGTGTGTACATGCAGTCTACATAGCATCTCTTTTTGATGCTTTGCTCCCCATCCCTCCGGATAGCCTGCACAGCCAGCAGTGGCACTAGTTTCCCCCTGTTACCATACCTCCTTCAGGTATTACCTTCATTGCTTCATCTGTTGCACCTTCTAACCCTTTCATAGCTAAAGGTACCAGTTTCCAGAATTCCCAGTTCCCATTCCTTTGTTACATAGCAATGATGATCAAGCTGGTAGCCCTACCCTGCTTAGTAGCTCTTTTCCTTTAATGATATTTTCTCCTTTACCTCTCATCTCAGACTTCTGTTTGTCAGAGTAGACAAACCACCATCATTTTGATTTCTTTTCAGGTTCTCTCCTTCCCTGATAGCCTTCCTCTACAGCTATTCCAGGTGAAATTCCTCCTTCTTGAATATGGGCCATTGTATTCCCAAAGACCTCTCATGAGCAGCTAGACCAAGGCAGTACTACATCCCAACCTCTATGGGAAATGTTGTGGATGCCCCATCCCTGGAGACATTCAAGGCCAGGCTGGATGTGGCTCTGGGCAGCCTGCTCTAGTGGTTGGCAACCCTGCCCAGAGCAGGGGGGGTTGAAACTAGATGATCTTTAAGGTCCTTTTCAACCCAGGCCATTCTATGATTCTATGATTCTACGAAATACCTGGGATGCACTAATATCATGTTTGTTTTTCTCTGGTTGTATCACATGGTGGCTCAGATTAGCTCAGAAGACATCTAATACAGTCAGGTTGTTCTCACCCTCTGTTTGTAATAAGAAGCTTTTAGCTAATAGGAGGTATTCATATTAATTCCCCAGTGAGTGTCTTTGAATATGGTACTATCGAATTTCACTCCATTTCTGTTACTAAGTACCATCTAGTTCTTCCTGTCTGATTTCCTGATTGTCCTCTGTATTGACTGTGCCACCTAGTGAATATTCTCATAAATGTTTTTGCACATTGCTTGTATTTGTTGCCAAGATAACTAATGAAAAAGAAAAAGAAAAATAAAACATTTATCTGAAAATCAATCCACGATCAACTCCACTAGAATCCTTCCTCCAGCCTACTTCTCTCAGTGTTAACATTGTTCTCTTCATAAAATCCAATGTCTACTTTAAAATGCTTCTATTATCCCCTTCTGGTTCAGTTTAACTCTATAGCACTCTATATTAACTTATCTATGGAACTCTAGATATATTAGATCTCCACTGTTTCTTTTATGTAGCAAATCCATATTTCTATCAAGGAATGACAAAAGACAGAAGAAATGTATCAAGGTGGTATGACATACTGTCCCTTTCTAAACCAGTGATACATTTTATAACATTAACAGTTAGCTTGCATATTTTTAGTTTGTTCTTTTCAAAACTTTTTGTAAAGCCCTTCATGCTCTAGAGTACAGCTGAATATCCTACAGTTGCAAGGGTCAATTTTTCCCTCCTGCTTCTTCTTCCTTTTATGAACATAACTACTATATTAATTTTTCTATAGAAATAGTATATCTTCTCCAGTTCAACAGATGTGTTAACCCCACTTGCTAATGAGCCTGTGAAGTCATGTGCAAGTTCTTCAGAATTCCTGTGTGGATCCAGTTTCAGTGTGAAGGTCACGGAGATTTTTTTCACCTAAATTGCAGAAAATCCATGTTCATTTTTTTCATTCCCATCTTGCTCCTGTGCTTAATATCATCATCTTTTCATTAAAATCTGAGGCAAGGAAATCAGGTAGCTTTTAGACCATACTGAAATTGTCTTGCATTTATACATGATTGACTACTAGATCCATGACTAACATCCTTGTCCTTTTTTTATTGATGAGACCCTTTTGTTGTTTATGTCCTCTGTCATGCTATTTCAGCTTGAATTTTGACAATCTTTTGGTTGCTTATTTTTAGAAACTAAGTAGCAAAATGTGTAAGAAAGAAAATAGTTATACACTCTCCTCTACAAGTATTCACAACATCAATAACAAAAGCATCAGATCCGATGGTAGCCTGATTTTGCCTCTCTGGTACAGGTGGGTATTGTTGTGACCCATTGGCTTCTGCAAGATCAGGATCCATGAGTTAGAACTGCAGAATAATTTAGGTTGGAAGGGATTGCTGGAGGTCATCTAGTCTACTCCCTGTTCAAAGCATGGCCAACTCAGATCAGGTTGCTCAGGGCTGTGTTGAGCTTTGAGTGCCTCCAGGGACTGAGATTCCACAGCCTCTCTGAGGAGCCTGCTCCAGTGTTTGACCAATCATGTGGCAAATTTTTTTTCCTCATATTTAAGCAGAATTTCCCTGTTGCAACTTTTATCTGTTGCCTCTCATCCTGACTTTTTTTTTTTTTTTTTTTTTTTTAAGGAATACCATGAAAAAGGCAAGTATTGCAGTGTGTGGCGTTTATTTATTAATTTCTTTTGTCTCTGCTTAGCCTTGATTGCTCTTCTGAGAGAAGGAGAGAGCCTGGAGGACTTGATGAGATTGTCTCCAGAGGAACTGCTGCTGAGGTGGGCAAACTATCACCTGGAGAATGCAGGATGTAACAAGGTCAACAACTTCAGCTCAGACATCAAGGTATGAAGAACACTGAACAAGTGCAAGACAGCAGCTCAGCGCTCAAATCTATGTCCTCCAAACAAAGATTGTGTACTTGCTGAACATCCCTAAATTCCTCTAGACCTGTCTTTGATTTGGAGAAGGCTGGACACTACCCAGACATATAACTAGTTTTGGGGGAAGAGGATGGGGCTCTTCCAATTCCTCCATTTGGTGTTTCCTTCAGTACAGCACAGGAAGTCATTTATCATGGCTTAAATGACATACAGAAAAAAGCGCCAGGGAAGACAACAGGAGAGTTTGAGAGTCACACCTGACTTTATAATTTTTATTATAACAGATTTTTGGTTCGCTGTGTGGAGGTGACTGCAGAATATCCATGGAAAGGGAAGGGAGTAGAGTCTTTCCTATCCTTGGATAGGCTGACTGAGAGGACTATAATGTAACTGATTAAATCCTACCTGCAACTGAAAGATAAGTTGCACTTGCCATATTTACAGTTGGAAAATAAGGTACACATTTGCCTCTCGGTGGCCAAGACTTCAGCCTTTACACTCATTCTCAAATTAAGTGTGTCTCTCCACCTCAATTCTGTTATAAATACCCACCTTCCAAATACAGCAGGTAATAATGCAGATGTATAAGAATTTTAGGGGGTAGAAATGTAGGGAATAAATAGTATTTCTCACACAAGAAGGAATAAAAATTAAAAAAAATCAGGTCTACTTTACATTTTTGAAGAGTATTTGTTGGGTTAGGTAGCGAAGTCACTAGACACTAGCATGCAGCTTTGTTTTCAGTTCTTCTTTGAATTATTTCTGGAGTGAGATTAATATTTTCTACAAACGGAAGCAACTTTCACAAAAAATTAAAGACACGGCATGTTAAATCCTTGTCTTGTTCCTGCCCTTTTGCCTGAAAAAATGCTGATACTGTTGTTGTTTTCAACTTTTGTCCTTGAAATTTATGCTTTCTGTTCTATAACTGTTCCAGCATTTCTTTGAAATCTGCTTTAAACCTCTACTTTCTCCTTCTGTATTTTCTTATATTAAATGCTCAGCAGCCTGACTTCTACAGCATTATAAAGGTATACATTTTCTTATCTCTAATGTAATGTTTATATTGAGTCAATTCTAACATCTCTCTGTTGTTGCTGTCCTTGTAAGTGCAAAGCAGCATTTTGTCTCGTGCTTTGAGCTTTCTGTAGCATATACATATTGGCTTAGGGAAGAGGTAGATCTGGCAAACACAGCATAAAGTGGGGATTGTTAAGTGCTTCCAGCTTTAGTAATTTAATTATGTAGTCCACTGATTGATGTAATAAAAATGAAGCATGCATGCACATTGTTCGGGAGAGCACTGGCATGCAAAATCTGGGCTTTAGATGTAATTTTTCTCCCTTTCATTTCTCTGTCTGTCACAGGACTCAAGAGCTTATTACCATTTGCTGAACCAAGTTGCCCCCAAGGGAGATGAAGAAGGCATTCCAGCTATTACTATTGACATGTCAGGATTAAGGGTAAGATGAGATAAGTGTAGAGTAAATGCCGATATTTTCTGTCTGTTACTTGCATTGCTGGCCAACACAGAGTTACACGAGGGTACCAGAACAAGCAAACTCTTTTTAGTGTTGCAACATGATTTTGTGTTTCAGAAATCAAAGCTGAAGAATTAAATGATGTGTTTTGCCTTTCATTAGATATTCATAGAATCACAGAACAGTTTGGGTTGGGAGAAACCTTAAAGATCATCTAGTCCAACCCCCCTGCCCAGGGCACAGATACCTTCCACTAGGCCAAGTTGCTCAAAGCCCCGTCCAATAGCCATTGAACCACACTGATAAACTACTAACATGTAGCAAGTATATTTAGATGCGCTTATTTGGGAATTAATTCAACCTTTCCCCTTTCATGTGAGATACAACTAAAAAAAAACCATGGTGAGATGGCTGGATTGTAGGTAAAGCCCGTCTGAAACACTGACTTGCCATTATTAAAAGTGGGAGAGGAAATTGTTATAAATTCAACAAGGACCTGTTTTAGCAGCCCCGCACCTAGCCCCACCTACAGGGACCCCAAGCAGGTTGGTGTGTGCGCGGTGCCAGGCTGCGGGGTGATGCTGATGCGGCTTCATCCCCCTTTTCGGCCGGCACAGGAGAAGGATGACGTCCAACGTGCGGAGTGCATGCTGCAGCAGGCGGAGCGGCTGGGCTGCCGGCAGTTTGTCACAGCCACAGATGTCGTCCGGGGAAACCCAAAGCTCAACTTGGCATTCATCGCCAACTTGTTCAACAAATACCCGGCCCTGCATAAGCCAGAGAACCAGGACATCGACTGGAGCTCTATTGAAGGTAAGGAAAATGCAAATAAAGGACGCTTCTGGCCATCCACGCCACAGTATCCCCAGCTCTGAGTTCATGATATGTTAAAGATGATAATGTCTGTGGGATGTCTGAACCTGTACTGACTATTGTGTGTGCTTCTTAGTTGAAATTACAGTTGATCTAGCATTCTCTTAATTTAGCATATAATTTAAGAATCTGATCTTACACGAACCTAATGCCTGCTCTGGGTTGGGGTCAGGACCACCATTGTGTGGATCATTTGCTGAGCTACGGGTCCTTCTGTTTGACCTGTGCTCTGGATCTGGAGTCCTAACTGCCTCATCTCTTGGACTACTTCAGCTCTCAAGCAGGTGGTGATTCCCAATGAATGACCACTTGAAAATGCCTCTCTCATCTCTCTTGTTCTAAACCTTCTTAAAGATGCTGCTCAATGACAGCTTTTGATTTCTAATACTCGTAATTTTCTGAGACATGGTTTGTAGAGTCATCATTAAGCAAGGCAACAGGAAAAGTGCATTTTTTCCATTTTTGATACCATTAAAGATTTTTTTGGTGCACAGAGATAGCTCACAAAAACCTGAACTGAAAACATCTAAATTGTTTCGGGGTCTAGTTCTCACTGAGCAGTAGTTGTTCTGTGATTTTAGGAGAAGGCAGCCTGCTCTTTGTTTTTGTATGTGATATTTGTAATAAATCAGTTGTGCTGTTGACAACAGCAAATAAAAAAGCTGTCTGAAATAGTTCAAGTGGCAGTTAAGACTATTAATCTTTCAAGGGTCTGAGCTCTATAGTGTGAATCAACAAAGTACTTAATCATGTACTTATAAGTAAGAAAATACATGGTATCCGTGAGATCAGTGGGACCAGTTTAATAACTGGTTGAGCACATACTTAAATGCTGGAATGAATGGAAGTGCTCTGTTCATTCTAGCATTTATTCAGTGTAGGTTGTGCTTACAAAGAGACACTCGGAATAAATCCATGTTTTCAATTATTTTTAAGTTTCTCAGAAGCGTCATAGTGAAACTGTTCATGCTAGGGCACAGGCTACTCTTGAATTCTTGAAGGCATTTCAAGGCCAATCTGCCTAAATACTATAATATTTAGGGCATGAAGAAATATTACATGCTGCACTGTGCTCTCTTATTTCTCTTGTCAGGCAGTGTCTCATTCTGTTTATGGTTCAATGCGCTGTAAATTCTGAGTTATGATTTCATCACAAGACACTTATTTTACTGGAGTGTTGTGGTTTGCAGGCCTGTTGATTGATTTATCTGTTGTTTTAGGTGAGACAAGGGAAGAGAGGACGTTCAGGAACTGGATGAACTCCCTGGGTGTTAATCCGCGTGTAAATCACTTATATAGGTAAGGGGAGGCATTACACTTCCTTCAGACAATACATGCAGCCAGCAAATTGTTTACAGAAAACATAAGAGAAATTTTGGACCCTATAAGAATATATACTTTCTTTTTTTAATTTTTTTTTAGGAAACTAAGTTTACCTCTACTAATGGTTCAGTTGGATTCCTTTCTTTGGTTCTTTGGTCAACGATCTATCTTTTTTGTTGTTTTCAGTGACCTGTCAGATGCCTTGGTTATCTTCCAGCTCTATGAAAAGATCAAAGTGCCAGTAGACTGGAACAGAGTGAACAAACCACCGTATCCTAAACTGGGTGGCAACATGAAGAAGGTACGAATAGCTGGAATAGCTCCAGTAGCAATGTCTTACCCTCAAAAGATGTCTACATCATTTCAAGCAGCAATGTGGGCACTCATGTGCTGCTCCCAAGTCCCAAGTCCAGCGCATCGAATGATTCTTTTTGTCTAGTCAGTGAATAATTTTTCATCCTGAAAAAAAAACGTCTGACTCACTAGCTTTGTTGACAGGTAAACAGTACTCGTAACATAAAAAGACTTGACACCTTTTGTATCAATATTTAAACACTGTATTTGCAGACCACTTTTGCTACTGCTTTAGTCACCAACTATAATGCATCTCCAGCATGAGTCATATGGCACCAGCTTAATTGCTGCTGTCTGGACCTTTGCCCTCAACATCAAATGAGGACAGTGATAATAAGCATTCTTGACCAGGTGCCTCAAGAGCTGATCGCAGAGTTGCTGCTAAATATGCAGCTTTCTCCCAGCTATCTGGTTGAGTACCTCTGTACAGTTTGGACAGGGTGACTAACTGACCTGAAATATTGGCTGGGACACTGATTCTTTGTCTCGGTGCAATGCCATGTTACTGGAGGCACTTACGAGCTGTAGATTTCATATTTTCCAGGGTAATGTGTTTTATGAGCCCTGGTGATGAAGGTTCTCATTTCCTTCTAGGTTGATTCTTATCTTAATATCTTTGGAATGGTGCTGGCTGCTGGTAGTCAAACAGCTGTAGTATCTATAAAAAAAATAGACCTGTTTGCCTAGGAGGATCTGGGCTAAGTGACCCAAAGAATTTAAAGTAGCAGGGGATGTCTTGACAGCCACTTCTTTTTGTCTATATTTTTGAACAGTATTAACTGACCCTGTCATTAACAGCTTGAAAACTGCAACTATGCAGTGGAACTGGGAAAAAATCAAGCCAAATTCTCCCTCGTTGGCATCGCTGGGCAAGATCTGAATGAAGGAAACCGTACGCTCACGCTGGCCTTAATCTGGCAGTTGATGAGAAGGTATGGTGGTCAAACACAAGCTTAAGAGTGTTTTGGTGTACACAGTTGGCATAGTAATAGTTTCTTGATGCTATTAACAAGGAGGCTTTACAGGCTACAGCTTTTTCTCTCATCTGTTTGCACGTATATGCAGGGACAGAGTAACCTAGTTAGGGATATGATCATGAAGTACATTATCTTGTGGCCAAGGCCATTACATTCAGCTCATGCAGAATGTTATTATTGTCACTATCTGTATAGCGTGAATAAATGTTCACTGCATGGAAGAAGGAAAAACAAGATGAGATGTCTCTGTATCAGGGAGTGGAGAGAATGTACTGGAAATTAAGAATTGATGCAGAAATTCTGTAATCTGCTACCTGGAGTGGATGCAGCTTGGTAGCTCTTCCCACTTTAATGTAATTCTCTGTGCCTGTGTGCCTGTGTGCCTGTGTTTAAAAGCTCCATAATCAGGTGTAAAGAGACTTGATGGCTAGGAACTGAATACAGGCTAAATTCAGTCTAAAATCAAGGTGTAGGTTTATCAGGCAGGTGATTAATCTGGGGATGTGGTGATTGCTTGCCATCAATTTGATATGTCTTTCCAGGGAGTATACTGTCATATAAGCAAAATATTCTAGGTCTGTGTTTATGCAGAAGGTCAGTCTTAGAAGGGCACAACGATTTCCTTCTGGCCATAAAGTCTGTGATTATTTTTTAAAACAGTGTGAGAACGAGTCATTTACACTGAGATCCACTGAGAGGGACTTTTTAGGGATTTTGAGAATCAAAACCTTTTGACACTCCGAAAGCAATGATTAGGGAACTGGGGGTGAATGAGACCTATTAGATGAATTAGCCTGTTATAATATAATTCATATATACTCTGAGCGTGTGGGAAGTGGGAATATGTTGTGTCTAAGAGGACTGTTGGGTTGCTACGCAAATACGGGATGGTTCTGAGGTTATGGTAGACTTTGAGCAAAAGCAGGTATTCTGGCTTCCCTCCTAAGGTACACTCTGAGTATCCTTGAAGATATCGGTGGTGGAGAAAAGGTCAATGATGAAATCATTGTCAACTGGGTCAATGAAACACTGACTGCAGCTGGAAAGGATTCAACCATCTCCAGTTTCAAGGTAAGAGATTTTTGTTAGAAGTCTCTCTTCAGGAATCTCTTATACAGTGTGTTTATGTGTATGTTATACACATTGTGTGCATATAGGCATATATAGGCATATACTCATACACTATATTATGATATAATAGACTAGGTTATATAGGTTAATAGAATAGGTTATTTTTCATTCCCTTTTAAAGACATTTTCAGATACACAGATTTTATTCAAGGGCCTTTATTATGAAAAGGTAGCAGAAACATGATATGAACGTAACAGAAAGCACCCTGAATGCCGCTTGGACACAGGAAATCAAAGTATGGAGCCGGGAATGATGACTGGAATTAAGCAAGAACTGCTGTTTTGTTGACTATTAAACAACATCAATTAGAAATGACAGTATTAAAAACAACAATAACAGTACACTTATAATCTGGGACTACCATTCAGGGCTGGAGTCCTAGTTTGCGTGGTACACAGAGGCAGTTCAATTCCAGAGAGCTTCCAATTTCACTAACAAATCCCCACTTCCCAAACTGGGGAACGTTCAGTAGATGCAAATCAGTAGTTTGCACCAGATGAGGACAGAGTCATCAAACTGCACGTAGTGAGCTCAAGACGCATACGGCTGGTCCCCCTCACACTTCCCATCAGCAGACATGTATCAGTGTGGTCTCCACCCAGGAAGTCCAGCACCCTGCCTTGTGGTTTAATGCTGTCTCATCCATTGCAGAAAAATATATATATATATATATACTTGAAAGATTTCTCAGTCTGCCTTAGATGAAAAATTGTGCTAAACAGCCCTTCATAAAGATCTAAACAGTAAATGAGCTGCCCATTGCTCTTGAGCTTAGACTCTGGTTTTGTGGGAGATGCGTCTTCCTGTTCTTCTATCTAATTGTATTTTTCACCCATGCAGGATGGCAAAATCAGCACCAGCATGCCAGTCCTGGACCTCATTGATGCCATTCAACCAGGATCAATCAAATATGATCTCCTGAAAACAGAGGACCTGAATGATGAGGAGAAACTAAATAATGCTAAGTATGTTCATGCCAAGTGACACTTAACACCAGTTACGTGCTCAGGCTTGCCTGACTGTCTTTGAAACCACTCTGCTATCATTCTCGTCTGGCACATCCTCAGCTGAGAAATACCTCCAGAGTTAAAAGCATGAAGGCTAGAAGTTAGACAGTAAAAACAGCTATCACTGGAAATGAAGTGTGTGATGTCACAGTTCCTGCTTTCGAATTCCCTTCATGGGATCAAAATCACTTGGCTTCCCAAGCTTCTATTTTCTCTTATTAAATTCAAAATTCTTTCAGAGATCAGGGAACAACCCCAACAATTGTAAGCCATGGAAAACAGTGATTAGAGGTCATGATACCTCTTTAGTCACATACAGGTGGAACACGGACATATTTAAGGCAGAAAGGGGAGGACAGGATTCATGCCTGAAAAACTGTTTTTATGGATGTGGATATTGATTTTTTTTCTGAGTGCAAACCATTTCCGAGCAGGAAGCCAATCCTGGGAGCATCTCCCTGTCATTTCAGAGTTACATGGATCAATTCCCTGTCTGGTTATCAGTTTAGCTTCTCCTTTGCTATGTGGCAACTATGAAAGACAAAAGGATGTCTGTAAGGCAATCACAGCTGCCAATATTTAGTATAAAGACTTTTCCCACTGTTCTTTTCCTCTCCTATTTCCAAACATCTGTTCATTTCTTTCCTTGCAATCCTCTGTGTGCTTCTCTCTGTACTTCATCCCCCTGCTGATGTCCTCCTCTGACTTTTTTTCCCCTTTTCTTTCCCCTATGCATGTTTCTCTGCATTTTGGGGGGGAGTTCACAGATGTATATGCTCTGCAGTGGGAAGAACCTGGGATTTTTCTAGCATTTTTCATGGAAAAATAGAGAGAAGACATATACCCACTGGAGAACAGCCAGTAGCCCTGCAACAGCACACTCTGGACAGGGGGATGGGAAGGTCAGCTTGCAGATTCTGGGTATGACTCAAGCAGAAGTCCCTGAACATTGATTTCCAACAACATTGATCTCCACCAGCATCAGCCTTGTGCTTTACCTTCTCGTGACTTTGTTTATGTACAAAGATTGAGCAGCAGAGAATGAGACCATCATCGTTAGGATAATCTTTCAGGGCATGGGAGACTAATTATGTTTCAGAGCAGAGTTTGACCATCAGTCTCCCATGCTGCAGATAATCAGTGTTCTAACCTAGTGCGCATCAGGGAACATGCTCTATCTTTTACTAGAAATGTAGTTCTTTATGAACCTGGATCACATGTTCCAATAGAAAAGTTTAATTTTGGTGAATCAGTAAGAAAGTTCCCAACACACTCTGGTATTGATCATGAAAAAGCTTCTTAACAGAGGGAACATTAATGCTACTACACTAATTTATTTATTTATTTATTTATTTATTTATTTCTCTCCCTGCAATGCAGATATGCCATCTCTATGGCAAGAAAAATTGGAGCAAGAGTCTATGCCCTTCCAGAAGACTTGGTTGAAGTAAAACCCAAAATGGTCATGACAGTGTTTGCTTGCCTTATGGGGAAAGGTATGAAGAAAGTTTAAAGCACAAAAGACTTGCACTGATGCCTGGTATTCACCCTTTTAATTCCCTCAAACTGGATGCTCTTTGTATCAAGGAAATATGCAGGGTGCTCATGCTTGTAAGGCATGAATGTTATACATGGTTCCAGATCATACAAAAGTTGTGTATTCATGTGTATCCAGGAAATGTTTTATTTTGAACAGTAATATGTGCTTGATTTCTTTGCCTTATTTTCCACTTTGCTAGATATAACCATTTCATATTCCTGAATAAGTTTTCCAGAAGGCCTATACCTAACCTCCAATTAATGGATACCATGGTTACCCATCAGAGGTCACCTGGAGATCCCTGTCTTGAGAGGTACAGACAGCTTTTAGGATTATGAAATGTTATATACTGCTTCTGCCTGAAAATGTCTTCATGCTTCTGGCAGTATTTCTGACATACTTTCCTTCAGTTTGCACCTGGGGTTACAAAAGGGTTTTCCCCAACCAACGCAAGTATTAGTGACTATATTTTTGGAATGGTAGGATTCTATTAGGAAATGCTTGTGGAAAGAGAAAAGCATTTGGGGTCTGCTGTGTGCTGCTGATATGTGATCTGTGCAGTACCTTTCCATGCAAGCTTTGCCTCTGCCATCACTGATGTTACTCACAGAGTACATTACCACTCATGGGACAAACCATACTGTAACCCGGTCCTCCAAGAACAGCCAAACTCTGGAGCCTTTGCAAGGAATACTCTCCAAAGGATAATTCATTTTTATGCCATAATACACTTAAAACGTAAGCAGACTGCAAGCATGATAGAAATGAAAATCATGTTAAGGAAACTAAGGGGGTATACTCAGTTAGTAGCAATAATAAAGCAGAGGTAAGACTTAACCAAAGGGACACAGAACAATATATTTATGTACTGAGTAAAAAATAAATAATGAACTGTACAGACACGCACTCAAAGGGCTGTTGCCCTGATTCAGAAGAGCATTTAAATGTGTGCTTACAAACGAAGCACATGCTTAAATGCTTCCCTGAACCCAGGCCAGGATCCTCAACTGAGCAGCTAGCAAGGCTCTGGCAGTTTGCCTCAGCTGAGGACCTAGCCCTGTCTGCGGATAGTCAGTGGGATGTTTGCACTGAATCTCTTCCTTGGCATGAGTCATTTTCTGTCCTGGTCTTTATGTGGATTTTACTGTGGTGAAATGCAGAAGGAGGGAATTTTGCCTTAATGTGATCCTGTTGACACAGTCTCAGTTTCCTCCCCGCCTCTAGTCCCTTCAGAATTGCCTTAATAAAGAACCGATATCCAATGATGTGAGAAGTCTCTCTAAATAAAATGTTCTACAAAGCCAAACGTGTGGTCTTTGCTGTTAGCAATGCATGTGCTAATGGGAAAGTGTGCATCATATAGCTGAAAGTGGGACAAATTTAAAAAACAACACTGTGGGCTTGCTGAGGACATCTTACATATTGCTGTTGAAACCACAGATTTTGGGAAGCGGGAAGAATGACTTCCTAGGTCATTTTTGCACTTGCCACTCTGAGAGACTGCCAAAGATGTGACAATGCTGGCTGGACCTGCAGCCTGACCCAGTGCCATTGTCCCCATTTGGTGCAATACCTGTCATCCCCTTCCTTTGCTCATATGCCCGTAGACTTCACTTCTTTATGCATTCTGCAATGCAAACATGCCACTTGGTTTCTGTATAATGGTACTTAGAAGAAACTTGGGGGGGGGGTGGTTAGAGGAGCCTGCTAAGGGAGACAGGTAGAGCAGGCTTTCACACATCACCCATTTCCTATAGGCAAGACGCAGGATTTCAGGGCCCCTGGAGATTGATGTCTGGCTCTAGCTTTGGCTCTGGAGAGGGGCCAGGTGATGTACCGTGCTATTCAAAATGTGTTTTGTAGTGGGGGCTGCTTTTCCTCCTCCTCAGTATCCCAGTACTGGAGCCAGCCACCTGCCCCACAGCCCTCCCCGGTGCTGGTCCCCTGTTCCCCAGGCTGCGTTTTGGGGCAATATCCTTGCATCCCAAGCTGAAGCTCTGCACCAGCTGTGAGCCCTGACACCAGTGCAGCAGGGACAGCTAACCACGAGATGGCAGTCACTTAACTGGAGTATTAGAGACTGACACGCGCGAGCTCCGAAAATGCTCTCCTTTGGGAAATGGAGAAAAATTGGGATATTTAACCCTAGGCAAAACGCTAGCACCTGTCAGTGCGCAAAAGGGAATAAGATCCGCTGGCAGGGATGCTACAGTAAATGACTTACCAGATCTTCATCCCTATCTCTATAATCTCCCATGAAAAATAAAGCTGTCATGGTCCTGAAGGTGTAGGAATAACTGCATTCTGGGACAGGATTATAAACATTTTCACTTTTCACCTCTGTTTAATTAATTAATTTTATTTATTTATTTATTTATGATGGACTTGAGGCTTTGCTTTCACGGACTGGTAATAGTAGCCTGTAATAAAGCTCCTAGTAACCCTGAAAGAGTTAATCCCATGACAAACATCACCCCTAAAAAAAAAGGGATCTGGAATTTTTTTGCTGTTGCTTTTCTCCAACTTTTTCCATCATTCTCAGAGAAAGCAGCTGTCTTTGGGATTCACTCCTAAATCAAGCTGGCTTTGTAAGCACTTCCATTATTGATTTTCCTTGCACAATTAATCATAATTTTCAAAGCTTCAAAAAGGCTTAGATATTCAGATGAATAAAAGTAAAGCATCAGCAGTTAGATTAAATAGGAGAAAAAAAAATGTGAGGGCAATCAATCCACATGCTTCAGGGTACAGTCTCACCACCAGATGGACTCAGAAGGAAATATCCCCCCATAGTGTAGTACGGCATAATCAGGCGCATGATGAGGATTTTACACCTTGTTGTAAATCATCTCTCCTGGCTACTTTTAGAAGAGGGATCGCAAGCAGTATGCCTGGCTGCTGTGCTCTCATACAGATAAAGTCATGTTTCTGCTTCCTCCAGAGATGGAAATGAACCGAAATCCCAGCCTGACATCACTCCTTCTTCCACGGGCAGCTTAGTTCTGCTGCAGGCTTGGCCACTACTTCAGATCCTGCTGTCCATCACTGCCTAACTAAGGTGCTATCTGTGGACTTTATATATCTTAGCGTGAGCAAAGTCTGAATTAGGACCAACATTTGATTACATTCTCATTTTGTTCAGATGAGTGAACAGATCACTGATCAGCACAGATCAGTGCTCAATGGAGGTCCTCTTCCACCACTGGGAAAATCATGTCGTTGTTCTGATGTTTCCTTTGCTACTCAGGAAGTAACACACAGCTGTGTGCCTTAGTTGTCCTAAAGTGAAATAACTATTTTTAAAGCATTTTTTTATTGTACTTTATTTACTTGTTGTGCACTGATCACTTTTTAAAGGCAATAGCGTCTTACAGAAAACCTTATTTCCTCCCAGGTTGCAAGCTATTATTGCTTGAAAAGTACATCACAGACCCACAATATATTGTCCAAAGCCTAAAAGTGCCTGAATTCCCATTGGCCATGTGCTCACCAGTAAAGATATGTCTGAAACTTGTGTAAAGGGCAGAAAGCTACATAACTGATCACTCATATAAGCACTGAACTCTCTCAGAGCAGGCACTCATTTTGTGCGTGTGTTAAGGATCTAAAGGAACACAGCGAGGAATATCTGCAAACACACAAAGCATAGTGAGAAACCCCCCACATCCACCCAGGAAATATCCTAGCAGGTGATTGACATGCACAGTGCTGCTTTGATTCACGCAGGCAGAAAAGCAATGTCCCATTGCCAGACACTTCTGGCCTATGAAGTTGTCACAGCTCTTCACTGCAGTTAAGCAAGCGAGACACCTTGGCCCACGTGTTGGTTATTCACTGAGAAGAGGAGATGCTTTCTGACCAGTCCTGTGCATGTCTTTACCCTTGGTAAGACACCCTCCCTTGCTTTTGCAGCCATGGAGCAGAAGGTGTACGAGAGGTGGTGGATGTGCATTAGGTGCATCAAGCTCTCCAAGCCTTCTCCTCAAGACCTGTGCCTGGTCAGATGCTAGTGAAACAGCCCTGTGGTTAAGTAACATGCCAGCAAAAGGCTCAACCAGCCACGTTAATGAAAAGAATAAAGATCTCTGAGGAGAGATGTAGGCCCTCACCACCAGCCCTGCCTCTGCAGCTTGCTGCACTGTCAAATTACATTTCATTTAAGGGAAACATGGCTGTGGTGCCCCATAAAGTTTCAGTAACAATCCTTCCCAGACCAACACGGGGCAGGGCTGCCCACATCTGGCCTTGCAGAAGACACAAATACTTCTTTCTAGTGAGAAACTCCCCAGATCTGCTGCTGGGGCCAAACACTGGGAATATAGATTCTGCTGATTGTAGGGTCTGTGAACAGTGCTCATGGGACCCTGTGCTGTCACAAACTTCCTTGCCTTGCCAAGTGTCACAGTTTTGGCTAGGATAGAGTTGATTTTCTTCTCAAAGGCTCATATGATCCTGTGTTTTGGATTTTTGATAAAAACACTGTTGATAACACAGCAATGTTTAGTTGTTGCAGAGCAGTGCTCACACAGAGCCAAGGACTTTTCTGCTCCTTGTGCTGCCTTGCCAGCGAGGGGGCTGGGGGTGCACCAGGAGCTGGGAGGGGACACAGCCAGGACAGGTGACCCAACATGACCAGAGGGATGTCCCATACCACGTGGCATCATGCTCGGCAATAACAGCTGGGGTAAAGAAGGAGGAAGGGAGGACATTCCGAGTGGTGGTGTTTGTCTTCCCAAGAAACTGTTACGCGTGATGAGCCCTGCTCTCCTGGAAGGGGCTGAACACCTGCCTGCCGATGGGAAGCAGTGAATTAACTCCTTGTTTTGCTTGGCCTGCGCACACAGCTTTTGCTTTACCCAGTAATCTGTCTCTATCTCAACCCATGGGTCCTTGCACTTTTACCTTTTCAATTGTCTCCCCCATCCCACCTGGGGAGAGTGAGTGAGCAGCTGTGTGGTGCTCGGCTGCCTGCTGGATTAAACCACAACACCAAGCCTTACAACATGTGGGAACAGTTTACTGATACTGGTTCAGTCTCTGCAGACCTGGTTGCATCTGACCAGGGGCACCCGGAGGTCGTGAGTTCAGTAGACGAACCAATTCTCATAAGTTTTTTTTACTCTGCACTTCTCAGACAAGCTCTGGGCAGGGGGATACCCAGCAGTGTGACAGAAATTCCTCCTTAGGCTACTGCAATCTCCTAAAGGTTTGGAAATTATACCCTAAATGGGAATCACGGGGCTTTCAGAGCATGGTCCTTTGATGGAGACTGCAGACACTGGGATGCTGATGAGTGTCTCTGCAGCGTGGACCCGCTTGTGCAGACTGATGCCCAGCATTGGCCAAGGGTGAGATGTGCCACTCCAAGGTGGGGACCACACCAGCCAAGAGGGATGAATGAAATGAGGCAGGAGTTTTGCTCCATGGAGCTTCTCTTCACCAGTATCCCTCATGCAGGTCCTGACATTGTCCAAAAGCCCAAAGAAAGGCCCCACCCTTCTAAACTCTGCCAGATGCCATGCAAGCAAAGTGGGCTAGTTCAAGCAGTGCAGAGCAGTGAATACTGCTGGTGCACTCAGTGACAGGCAGAATACACCACTTCTCCAGGGCTATTTGCATTCCTGATATGTATATACATATACATATCTATACATATGTACATAGAGAGGGGAGAGGTGTGTACATGCATCCACTTGCGCCTTAGCCAAAGCAAGCTCTCTGCACTTGGTGAATGGAGCACCTTACTAAAGTGCTCAGAAGCTCTGCCTGCAGCGTTCCTGCAGTTCCTGTTGATATCCTTTGTTTAACAAAGTTGCACTTTGCTTTGCACGTGCTAGTCATTAAGATACTGGCAAATCAATCGATATCTACCGGCAGTAAGAAAACATGAGTCACTTGGAGAAGACACTGTTTGGGTGGAAGTTGATAACAGCCCTTCAGGAAATGAAGCTCGTAAGGAAAGCGTTTAGCCAGTACTGACACGTCCTCACCTCCCCAGCCCGTAAACACAAGTTGGTACTGAAACACTACAGCATCTTCTTCTCCACTGACCCTGGGAAGCAAAACTGCAAAACTGAAAAAAAAAAAAAAAAAGAATGAAGTAGGCTGGGGGCAACTGAGTACTCAAAAACACAAAGTGAACATACATTTTCAGCTTCTGCTCATATCTAGCAGTCACACAGGGCTCAGACGTTCATTTTCTCCCAGGTTAACCCATCATTTTCTAACACAGGTAAAATTTGACTTTTATGTTTGGGAATGACAGAAGGAAGAAATACCAGAAGCATAGAAATTTAGAGATAGTCCACAGTTTCCCATCCTGGTGGTTTCGTGGGCTGTAACATTGTTTCCAGACTGAAATGACAGAGGTTGGTGACATTGGCCATGTATGTAAATGATCACAGTGTCCTACGGAGATTAATTGGTTCATGAATAAAGATGAGGAGCTGAGGTGTGGAGGGAGAAATCATTTATCAATTATATGCCTCGGAAAACTGAAAGATGATGCGGCCTTAACGGCTGAATGGTTTTGAAAGGGAGACTTGTAAATTGAGTTCTAATTCTGTTCTGCTGCATTCATAATAAAGAGCTGTTAAACTAATTGCATCCTTGTGTGGTTCATGAGCAGTGGCACTCAGCTGCACTGCATAGCAAGCAACAGGGATCAGAGTTTAGTTAGATTTTAGTCGTCCTTTGCCTCATATAAGAAGGATGTTAGCCAGTTATCTTTGGCCTCATCAATAGTGATAATGCACCAAAAAATGGGCAAGAGACTGTAAATATTTTTCAAGAGATTAATTTTGCACTTGAACCCAAATTTAAAGAACCAAGAAGAAGAGCACAGACCCACTTGGCTTTTGTGTTCTGCTTCAGTCAGGCTGGGGTGCTTACCCATCCCTGGAGGGACTCATTACTGATTAACTGGAAACAAGAGGAGTCGGGAGGATCAAAACAATAGCAGAACATGCTATTCCCAAACCGGGAAAGGATCTGAGGGATGTGGCTGCTGATAACAGCTGACCTCCCCTCCTCCTGCCCCTTCTGTCTGCTTGTTAACAGGTTTGCTATTACCAACAAAAAGCTCTGACTTAGCGTAGGCTCCAGGACACGCTGAAATACAGAACTCGGATCTGAGAACCTCGAGGCAGGATGAGCCTCGTTATTTAAAGTCTTGCTGCTGGGTACTGTGCAAGTCCAGGGATCAAAGAAAGTAGCCACACTTAGGTCCTGGCTGAGCTCAGAGGGAATCTTGTGACCCCTGGCTGCTGAAAGCCAAGGGTGCTGCTAATAGGAGTCGCTGGAGATGGCTCAGCCACAACTGCTCAAGGCCATCTCGAGACATGGGTGCCTGGCCTCTTCTGCTGCCACGTTTTTTGGCACTGACATCTTAAACCACCATGAAAAAACAAAAACAAAAACGATTTGCCAGAGCCTGGTCTGTATGAGGTGCAACACCAATACAATGTTCAAGGATGTGGATGTGACCACATGTGAATATGGAGAGGGAGAGAGGGAGGGGACAGACAGCAGGTTCAGCCAAAGGAGTGGAAATATCTCTTTAGAATTGCCTTTAAACTGTGATTATACTTCAAAAAGCAATATAATAATGGCATCAGGAGGCTTTATATACTGCCCGTCCTAATTGCTATAGCAATAGTGTTGAACAAAGAAACTGAGAGACTGTTTTGTTAATTATCTGTTCTAAAAACTAGGGCCTGATCATCCCTTTTTCAATAAAAGGCTGTGTATGTCCCAGAGCTACTCTAAAAGTTAACAGAAATCAGCACAGATCAAAGTGTCTCCTTCACTGCAAGGCTTCTGGCTGCATCTGCCACGTTAACACTTGCAGGCACCAGTTCAGCATAGTCCATGGTCTGCTCGGTGTAGTAACAATAATTAATCCAGGTGCAGCAAAACCTTTGAACTCAGCTGGAATCGTTAACCAAGCAGCTCTTCATCAGGGAATGCTGAGTCATCAGAAGCAAAAAGGGTTGCTGGAAAGGATTGGTTTTGATGAATTTCCCAGTTGGAGAAAAATATAGTTGTTCAAGAAAAGAAACTTTCAAACTGCTGAAATCCCACCTTGCAACAAGTTCATACATCCAATCTTATTTCCTCCAGGCCTTAAAAAAATCCGCCTAGAAATGTGAGTTAATTTTCAATAAAACTATTAAAAAGCTTTGAAATTGAATCAAAATCGAACAACAGGTGAAATTAGCAAAATGAAATGTTTCGATTAGCCCAATTCTTTTTATAGTTGCCCTTCACAGTGTTTTTCACAACCACATTTTTCTTCCCAGACTAACTGGGAAATACTTTCCAGGTTCTCAGAAACTCTTGAAGGTTAAGAAACAATTTACTGTTGTAGGTAGAGCAAGTATGTCTTAATTTATGACTTAATTTATGTATCCTAGAACACAGGAAATTGCTCCTGACCATAACAAACACCCAAAGTGACCAAGCTGAGGGAGGGAGATACACAAAATCAATGGGAATCACTGGACAAATACACTTTCCTATCCCCAATCAAGTCACCTCAGCTCCTCTTGTCATGAATGAACAGTATCAGACACCTCTAATTGAGATGTCTACAGCAGGTCAGACAAATTGCTCCTGAAAAATGCCCATTTCTCTGCAGTGCCTATGAAAGTGGCAAGAGGTGGCTTGCCCAAGTATAGCGGTCTGCGCTGACTCTCGCTTCCTAAGTGGATGAGACGAGCAGATGGAGGGAGTGTCAACATAAGTGAAAGGACAAATGATAACCCCTAACAGCTGGGTGAAAGATAGGAAGTTAATGCTTAAGTTTGGTGCCCAAATACGTTCCCTTCCCTCTCTATTATATCAGTAAGTTTTTTTTTTTTACTTCTGTTAGCAGCTGACCAGGCTTTTGGAGTAATCAATATATAGGTGGTTGCTCATTAGAGCAAACCTCAGTGACACAGTATAAACAGATCATAGCAGGAGAGGAAATCCAATCCACTCAGAGATTGAACTGTCACAGAAATTGTCTTTGTGTGTGAAATGCACATCACATGCTATAAATGTCTTTGTGACAGCAGCCTCCATGCTTTCGAAAATCAGCCCACTTCATGGAGGTGTTTGCTGGCCAAGGATCCTCATTTTAGGCACCCAGGTGCTACTCTTGGGGTGGTGATGCTAGCATGGAGCAAGGGGTAGTGGTGGGTATGGAGCTGCCATTTAATGACCCAAGGATGGTGATCGGTGACACTGGCTTTGCACGCTGTGCGTGTCCTTATTGCTGAGGCAGGCTGTGTAAGTGGGGGAGGATATTGTCTGTGTTATTTAAATACTAAAGGAAGGAAAAAAAGCACAAATGATCCAAATAAGCGATATCCAGCACATGCTTGAAAGGCAGTGTTTGTGGTCCTACCTTGAGCCAAAAGACCGCAGAGGTTTTCAGACAAGCAAGAATGATGGGTATACACATCTGCCTCCTGGTCAGTCACATCTTCCATTAGTTATTTTTTAATCTCTCATCCTCCATTCACCTTTCAGTTCATTGTATTTTAGCCTGTGTGGTGCTTGAACCACCACAGGACTTGGGTTAGTCCTTCTCTTAGAATTTCATCTAGTGCCTTTAGTTTCCTCCAACACTCATTGTATCTTTTGTGTGTGTGCGTGTGTGAGAGAGAGAGACAGAGAGAAAGAAATATTTCCAGTGCATATNGCAATATCTTAATTTATGCCTGCTAAATAAAAAAAAAAAAAAAAGGCAACTTGGCAAATAGCGCCTTTCAAATAAAATCACAGAATGGTTTGGGTTGGAACCCAAATAGGGCTTGCAGACAAGCTAGAGAACCCATAGGAGAAACAACCAACATACAGATATGTCTGGTATCTACCACTTTTCCAAAATTTTCTTCTCAGGTAGATATGGGAAAGTATTCCCTTTTCCCACTTAATTAACATTTTAAGATATAGGTGAAAATGATCCTTTTCTTTTCTTTGTTACCAGCAACTCCACTCCACCATTTTTTTTCAATTTCCTCTGTTATACCTATCTCAGTAGATTCAATTTTTCTTTGAATTTGTATCTATGCATCAGAGATTTCCAGATGCAAGTATGACTGGACGGTCAAGTTTTGCCTCCTGTGTTTTATCCTCCGCTGGCAGCTTCATTTTCCTACATGAAGGAAGCACATCTGAACCATCAGTTTAAAAATCAACCACTGTGGCAGAGTGCTACCCACCTCCCATGCCAGGAACAGCCCGTGTGACTTACCCAAACTTGGTATTTGTTTGAACAACATCTAGAAAAGATAAAGAAGGAACTACAAAATCTAGGTAAGGTGTCAATGGTTTAGCTTCCTGTGAGCATTTTTTTTTTTTTTTTTAGTTTCACTTTGGTGTCTAGTTTATGCTCAGCCTTATGCTTCCAGTTTGGAGATTTTCAGTGTTTGTGTATTTTCACAGAGATGTTAACACAAGGTGATTCACCTCTGCTGACTTCAGCCATCTAAAACTTAGCTGTCTGACTTTTTAGGACATATCTGCCCTCCTAAATAAAAGAGAGACAGGGCTGATTCAGAGCTCTGAAGCCCCGATTGCCTGCTTAACCGGAGCACTAGCTCTGATGTGGACCACTCCAGAGCTGTTTGAGAGGTGGCTGGTGGATCCAGCCTGGTCCATGTTACCTAACCTTATCTCAGCGGATTGCTCCCAGGCATTTTTCATCCAGTTGTATAGCTATAACCTTAAGCTACACCAACAGTGTCAAATAATTTTGTTCCCCCATTCACTCCCAGGTCTTGTCTCCCTGTTGTTCCCATTGGATGTATGTGGATTCACTCCTTGGTCTTGTTCTGGAATGAATACCCTCTGGAACAAAACCATGCTGTCTCGCTGGGGACCATTCACCTGAAGGACATTTTGTATCAGAAGCATGGATGAAACTGCCACAGGTTTAGTGTTCTTACTCTGCACCTATATGACATGCTTAGCCAAGGGCTAATATTAAGGTGGATCTGATGCTGGAGACATAAATGAGCAGCTCTCCTCTGCATAAGGCTGTCATAGGGGTGTTCTCTAACCAGTACCATGCCTGGAACTGTTATGTTGATGCGTGCAAGAAGAGGACTCTGACCATGTAACAAGCCTGCTGTGTCCTAACTAAGTTGGATTTTCTGTTCAAGCACAGAACATATATGGAGATCATCCGTTCTGGACATGTCAAATTCATTCAGCTTTTTGGCATGTACTGTCTGGACAACCATGCATAGAGATATGGGAGACAAATCTTGTGGCATGCAAAAATTAATAATAATGAGATGAAGAGTCACTGGTACTTTTCCTTTAAAAGCTAACCCAGTGTGACATGTGGAAAGCACAAGCTGGATGTCAGAATGTCACAGAAAACAGGATATGGAGCAACACAAGCAATCTGAAATCCTTGGATGGATCAGGTGTTAACCAAAGAGGTAGAGACCAGCTGTGGGAGATGGAGGCTCAGTCAAGGTGCTCCATGTGGAACTAGAGGAACGGCTCTCAACAGCAAGAAGGTACCACATCTCACTTGCTCCTTGTTCTCACTCTAGCAAATACCGGCAAAAGGATCTTTTCTGTTTAGGATTTTTCCATTTGGACTTCATAACCTCATTGTCACTCCTCTAACCCAGCTTCATGTTCCACTGTGATGTGCTACAGGAGTACTGAATGTAGAGCACACTGCTGGACCTCCGTAAATATGACAGGATCACAAAACCATCATGCTTGGTATTCTTTCTTATTGCCTGTGGTTTGTAGCCACAACGAAATAAAACAAAGGCTCAGATGACAAAGTGACTTGTCAATATGAAAATGTCCAAAATGTACTTTATCCTTTCTGTGCTGGGCGACCTCAATATGAGCAGAACTTGAACAGGGAGTTCTGTTGTATTGACTTAGCCACCAGGAGCTTGGGGTTGAGGTGAGAGACAGCATTAAATTTTAACCACTCTTTAAATAACATTTTTGAAATCAATAATGTGGGTCCTGAACCCTTGGCTTTCCAATTGCATTGGGTTTCACTGTGGATGCTGTGAAGATGAAGTTTTACTTGTTCTTTTTTATGCTATTTATCTGGATTCAAGAGAAGCATGTCTTCACTCTTCAAAGGTAAATACCTCCTGCTCTCAGTGTGCAGGGAGTGGGACAGGGAAAATATTGAGGCAAAGTAACTCCAAGTTGCGTAAGAAAACATTTGGCAAAGGCTGACATTTATTTATAGCTCTTGTAATTGGATCTGTGGTTCAATTTAATATATAGATGGTGGAGGAAATGAAATTATTCTAAGTCTTCTTTGCATCCATAAATCCTATGTTTTTAATCATATTAAAACTATTCTTTTCAGTCTAAGTGCAAATCAATTCTGTTCATTCAGTGCTTTTGAATGCCAATAAAGGGCATTCTGAAACTTAATGGGAAAAAATAATTTGCTTCGTCTGCCTTAAAACAAGACCTTAAATGAATTACTTCTTGAGGTAGAAAGAGAAACCATTTCAGAAAGTGCTAACAATCTGTTTTCTTTCTAAAGCAGCTTTTATGATTGTTTCTCCAGTCATAAATCATTTTTGAATAACCATTTTGTATTTGTACAGTTTCAGAAGCAGCTTTGTTGTTACCTATCGATAAACTTCAAAGATACCCTGAAACCAAATGCTTTGTTAAAACATGAGAATATATGTCAGAGATGAAGACAGCCAAAGTGCTTTTATTTTCTATATGGGCAGCTGCTTTAAAAACCTTCAATGTCTTAACAGGTAGAACTAAAAAGATAAGCCCGTCATGTGGTGATATTAAGCAAGCTGAACAACCTACAGGAATTGTGATTAAACACAACCTGCTCCCAGAACTCAAATACCTACACAAGTAACAGTGAATTAGGTCTCATGGCCCTTCTGTGACTCTGCACCCCAAGTCAGTGGCAGAACTGTAACAGGTGAATGCTTCTGGAGTTTGTGCCTTAAAAACAGGATCATTCACCTCTGTTTCACATTGCAATCGTATTTTGTTGTGGATTGCTATGGAGGTGTAGGGTTTAAAGTAAAGGGACAGTTAAATAAGCTCATAGGTGAATTCAGCAACATTGCTCTATGCTACTTGGAGGTTCATTTATTTAATGTTTAAATAAAATACTGAATATCTGACCCTTATGTAAGAATATGGCATTTACCAGTGGAAAGCATGAGGCTAGCCCTCCCAGCCCCCGTTACGAAAATGGCTAAAATAATGAGATTTTAAAGGTGATATATTTTATCTGACTTTTTACTTTTACTTGAGTGCCAGTGTTGGAGGATTTAAGGGTCAGATATTAAAGCTTTTCTTCATAAGGTTACAGTGTGATTACTGCGTCTGGACCTCTAAGAAGGTTTGGAGGTGCATAAGTTGCCCGAACGTCTGCAGCTGTGTGAGGTGCAAGACAAAGGTGGTTCTCTGAAAATGTCAGGAGCTGTGAGCAGAGGCTGGCATGGTGGGGGCACTGGAGGCAGAGCACATCTTTCCTCAGTGCGAGGGAGGACAGGAAGAGCGGGGCTAGGCTCTTCAAAGAGAAAACAAGTAGCACATGTCTCTTGCAAAATAGAAGAGGGACACAAGAGGCATGTGACAAGGTTAGAGAGGACAGGAGCAGATCCTGGCAGCATTCCTCTAGTGATCCTACCCACTGAGAGCCAGAGTAAGGCTTCCAGATGGAGACAAAGTCAGGAGGCTTCTCTTATGGAGACAAGAGTCTGAAAGACCATGCAAGGTTTGAATGAAGCCAGGCTATGAGTTCAGGGAGACACATCCATGCTGAGCCCTTGTTTTCATGGGCCAGTGTGATAAGCAATGTTGACAGCCTTCGTAGCTATTGAGAAATGCAATGGAGAGGAGGGGTGAAGACACTGAGATGCCTGCAGAAAGCTGGCACTGATTTATGTCCGTCTGTGAGATGGTGGTCAGGGCCCCTGAATCCTGGATGGGATTCACCTGACTATACGGGCTTTCTACATAATTCTGCATATGAACAAGTCATCTTCATCTTCCTATACAGCCGGTGGAGAGAAATGTGCATATTTAGGATGCAATTAATTCTGGTTTAGCATTCACATCTAAATTAGTTCTGTTTGACTGAACCCTCACAGTGCCTGTTTCTTTTTTAAGAGGACATAATTTATTAAGAGTACAGTAGTATAACAGAAAGTATAATATATTTAGAGGGTATAATGTCAAATTGAAGCAGAGGAACTGAGAAGCCCACTGACCACAATTCCAACTGCTAATACCCCCATGTTACACACTATTAGGGCAGGGGCAGAACGTGGATCAGCTTGGTCGGTGTATTCATGTTCTACCAACGAGAGCTACGAGTACTTGCTGCTAGCCACCAGCTGTCTGGCACGTACCACACTCACCTGAACTATTTGTGCAACAAACGGTGGGATATAGGTGCATACCAACTTCCTCATTACGGTACCTTCTGCTATGTCAGGCTATGGCAATCATAGGATGAAACCACATGCAACATCCCTTTTCTGGTCTCCCCTGTGGAAAGTCTCACTCAGATATAAGAAGACAAATATTTCTAAAGAAATAGGTGAAGTGCCAGCCCTCCTAGCCCTGATTGCTTTCTGATGCTCCCTCAAATGATGGCGGAGGCAATAATAAGGCTGGCATATTGTTGGTTCTGCATGAGAAACAACAGTGATTGTGTGGAGCTTGGCTAAAAGTAGTAAAGATGAATCACTGCTTGTCAGACACTGTCAGATCTCCGCATGAAATCAGTCACAACAATGAGTTGTGACAATCACATTACATAGCTTGAAAATGCTTGTTTTGAGAGGCCTGCCTGTTTTCTTTTCAGAACAGTCCTTTCAGACAGGGCTGGTGGGGACTTAGTGCCTCTTTTATGCACCGCCACCAATGAACGCCACATGGCTGAAGGGATGAGAGCCATTCCAGCCCAGAAAATGGAAATAAGGGCCTAACATTCCCCTGAGTCTCCTCCCTCTGCACACATGAATTACTTTAAGCATCTATCCTATGCAATGTTGAACTACATGGCTTGCAGGGCACTGAAGATCAGGAAGATCAGGGGTGGAATTACCATGCAAAGTGGTACTTTTCTTAAGGCAGTATTTAGATGATAAAGATCTCTTCAGAGAGATGAAGTACTTCTCCCCCCTCATTTGCAAAGTGTGTGCTTCCACCACAACTGGCCTGCACTGGCATAGGGGTGGAAAACTCTTCTCTCGTTCTTGCCGACCTGGGCATGAATTTCTCTTTTGTCACCGATGGTGGGGTCAGGCATGGAGTAGATGGGAAGGGACATCTCTCTCTACAGAGAGTCTGGACCATGGATTTCAAGTAGAAGAGGGAATATAAATTACTGGGCAAAGAGTAGGGAGGACAGTGGTATAGAGCACCTGAAAAACCAAGGGTAAATGGCAGAGGGAGAGAAAGTAGGAGATCAGGAAAAACTGGACTGGAGTAGGAATGATGATGGCAGTGGCCTCTGCACATCTACAAAACATCATGCTGGGCTTCTGTGGAAAGCTGGGAGGGCTCATGTCTCTGCTGAACAGTGGTTGAGACCAAGAAACTCAGAGGAGAACAGGAGAGCCATCTTCCCAGGCCAGGCTGGTTTTACACTGGTGCTGCCGCACACTGGATTAGCTGGGACTGAGTGATGTGATGCTGGTGCCAGCTCCCACGAGCAATCTCTGAATACAGCAGTAGATGCTGGCTACCAAAGCCCTGCACCAGCCACCCAGCTCTTGCATATATTTGACTGATTGGCAGAAGTAGAGGCTGGAATGGAGCTCAGCATCTTCAGTATTGAATCTTCTTTGAGTTCATGGTAGCCAAGCCAGGGAAAAAGAAAAAGGTCAAGCCTGCTTCTCTAGTTATGCTCTAGTTTCAAGTTGTGGTGGTTTTACCCTGCTGGGCAGCCAAACTCCACCACAACTGTTCTCTCACTCTGTCTCCTCAAAGGAAAAGGGGAGAAAATACGACGGAAAGGGCTCAAGTGTTGAGATAAAGAAAGGGAGATCACTCACCAATTATCATCGTGGGCAAAACAGACTCAACATAGGGAGATTAATATAATTTATTGTCTACCATTGGCAGACTACAGCAGTGAGAAACTACAAACAAACTAAAAACACCTTCCCCCGTCCACCCTCTTCTACCTCCTCCCCCCGAGCAGCGCAGGGGAACGGGGAATGGGGGCTGCGGTCAGTCCCTAACGCTGCGTCTCTGCCGCTCCTTCACGGTCACTGTCTGCCCCTGCTCCACGTGGGGTCCCTCCCA
>VXAA01004105.1:235206-251494 GCA_013399115.1 Anseranas semipalmata | reverse complement strand
GGGGCCTGCTCCTGCGGGGGCTCCCATGGGCCGCAGCCTCCTTCAGGCCACATCCACCTGCTCCATGGGGGCTCCTCCATGGCTGCAGCGTGGAGATCTGCTCCGTGGGGTACCCATGGGCTGCAGGGGGACGGCCTGCTCCACCATGGGCCTCTCCACGGGCCGCAGGGGAACTTGTGCTGCGGCGCCTGGAGCCCCTCCTGCCCTCCTTCTGCACTGCCCTGGGTGCCTGCAGGGCTGTTTCTCACTCCTCTCTCCCAGCTGCTGTGGCGCAGCAGTTTGTTCCCTTCCTTAGCTCTGCTCTCCCAGAGGCACAACCAGCGTCGCTCCCTGGCTCGGCTCTGGCCAGCAGCGGGTCCCTTTTGGAGCCGGGTGGAGCTGGCTCTGACCTGACATGGGGCAGCTGCTGGGCTCTGCTCACAGAGGCCACCCCTGCAGCCCCCTGCTACCAAACCCTTGACACATAAACCCAATACCCGTGCTTCACCTAAATACCCTTGTTTTTCAGGGATGAAGTTTTGTGCGCTGTCCCACAAACAGACAAACAGGTTGAAGCTCTTCAGAATTTACTGAACACCACCGAGGTAAATGGTTTCCTGTGACTCTCTGATCTCTAGGCCAAATTCTTCCACAAAGTGCACTATTTTTTACCACTAGACTTTCATTCTTTTGCCCTAATGAAGCAACTCAACAAATGCTTGGTTTTCATCTCTCTGTTGCCCTCTAATTTGCATGATGAGACCTCTGCTTCTTAATGTCATTATATCAGAGCTCAGATTTCTGCAATTAATTTTGTGTACTAAGACACCACAAAATTGGTAAAGCACAAAGATACAGTAAGTAGAAAACACATTTGCTAGGGAACCTCAGCACTTCAGCCCAATGCAATATTGACCTATATGACTTGCACAACTTTGAAGATCAGGACTGGATTTACTATATAAAGTGGTATTTTTATTAAACCAGCATTTAGATGATAAAAATCTGCTAAGTGATACATTTTATTATTATTACTTCAATCTGTCATTTAATTAAAATGAGGCATCTCTTCCTCTTCAAAAGCATTTCCCCAGTCACACCCTCACAATTTGAAGCCAACACTCTGCGTCAAAAGGTGCAACCATTCCCTCAGCCAACATATTTACAGGATGATTGAGGATGTGTCTCAGATGACTGAGAGATTTTAACAGTGCCTATGCCCAGTCTTCCTCTGTCTTTCTTAGCTATGTCCACCCCAGTTCCTACTGGTCTTCTGCTGGCCCTCCTAGCTTCTTATCCTTCCTTTCAGTTCACATAAACTTGATACCTTTCTTTGCTCTTTTCCGCCTTCACAGATCAACTCACATATTCATCTCCTTTGCTGTTCTAAAATAGATCTTCCCTCCTCCATCTTTTCCTCACCTCTGTCATTCTTCACTTTCTTGTGCGCAGGAGCCCCAAGAAGCCACGAAGAGAGAGGGAAAGGGAAGGGGCAAGGGCAAGGGCAAGGGCAAGGGCAAGGGCAAGGGAAAGGGAAAGGGAAAGGAAGACACAAATGGTTCCTCCCAACAAATTTTAATGATTACAATCTAGCGAAAGAAGAAGTAACTGCAAATTAGCATCTTACACAAAGAATCATCAGGGTAATCACAGGTGCTACTCCTGCAAAAGTTGGAAAGCAAAACTCTAAAACAAAGGAAACACTTTATCCTAACAGCACGCATGTTGCATGTAGCATTCACCAGAAGACCCAGATGTAGGAGTGCTTATAACAGTCTTCTGTATCTGTCCCTGGGGCAGTATTGACCCTTGCTGATGACGGGTAAAGAAACTAATAATCATATGCATTATGAAAGTTTCCCATTTACCCCCATTCATTGCTCCTCTGCCACCTCAGATATGTCAGTCTGGAGTTCCTTAGTTTTAATTATTCTCAATTCAAGGAATGCCTACATCAACAGGAAACTAAATCTGAACTGGTATACATGAGCACAGATATCAGGCTAGCCAAGGCCACAGGGAAATCAGTGGTGGTGAGCTAAGCATCTGGCTTGCTTCTTGGATGCTTTTTCCAAGCAATGCTGAGATACACGATGCTGTCACTACCCTGGCAATAATGTCTGAGATGGCTACACTGAGACTAGCGCAGTCATTTGTATAGCAAATGGCAGTTATATACTTGGGGCCCAAATGTTTTACCATTTATAGTTCCAAGGTCTTGACTGAAAGCATGGAAGAGTTTTCTATATGGTTTTGCAGACATGCTCTCTCTGAGAAATGAGCAAGGTAAACAGTCAACAGCTGATGTGTGTCTGGAAGCATAGTGCCCTAAGTGAAACATAATATTCCTGGTTCAACTGCACCAGAAAGGAGTAAAATAAGCCCCATTGTCTAGTGACTCCATGCTGCATCTCTTTAAAAATGCATCCAAGAATTATGTTGACCTTTTCCACATTGTAAATTCATGCCTAAGTTTCTGCTTACTGTCACTCCTAGGTCTTTTGCTATTACTGCTTCTAAAATTTCAGTCTCTTATTGAATATGTTGGCTTCTGATTTTAGTATTGTATAAGATTTAATTTTGCCAAGAAGAATCTCATTTTCTTATTTTCTACCCATTTCTAATCTCTGTATTGCTGCTTCATCTTGACTTATACTCAAACCCCTTCTGGCATTTATTTCCTCCCCGATCAAAGTAATCAGTGAACACAATAACTACAAAGACTGGTCTGATCTTCATTAATTCTCCAAATACCCTCAGGGAAAATAACTCTCAGCAGACTTGAAAACATGTAACATAATAACTGGCTAAACATATCTATTAAACTAGAAATACTATCTCAGTAAAGGTTATGTTCCTGTCTTTGTTCTTGATTTATGAATTTATGTGCAGAAGTCATTATAAACATTTCTTAAATACACACATTTCATTTCCAGCAGTAGCAGAATGCTATAACACAACACACATTAAACTGCTTCTTATAAATGGTCTCGTAAATTGAAAATGTATGCTTTGATCATTTTCAACGTGCTTACTAAATGTTAATAAGAATATTTTTCCTTCCTTGCTTAAAAAAAAAAAAAAAAAAAAAGACAAAATGTTCCTGGAAACTTTGCAGGTCATTCTCTGGCAACCTGTTGTGGTTGAATACATCAACAAGGAGCAAGAAGTCCATTTCTATGTCACTGCATCCAGTATAAACAGCATAAAAGCTAATTTAAGACAACTGAGCATCCAACACAAGTATGTATTTATTTCTTATCCTGAATATTTCAGTAAACGTGATTGGCAACACTGTCATTTGTCAGAAGATTGTGATCTTTCTTTGTTTTTCAGAATTTTGATGGGAGATGTTCAAGGACTTATTGAAAAACAGACTATCAATGACACAATCAACCCACGCAGTTCTTCATCATACTATGAAAACTACCATTCTCTGACAGAAGTAAGATGTTGTTGTAATCCTCTGTAGATTCGTTTAAGGGGTTAAATGCCTCATGGTTGAGAATGGAGACAGGGAAAGAAACCATCAACAGGTAAATAATTATCATTGTATTGCTCAACCACTGAGAACTGTAATTAGTGTAATGCCTTTTTAGAGAAGGAACGAAGCACCAGACAAAATCTATTATACACACATTACCTGAAACCAGCACTCAAATGCGGCCTACTCAGAAGTGAAATGCAGCAGCAAAGCACCACATAAATATTTAAAACATGAAGTGAATAATATTTAAACTAAATAAAACTAAAGAGGAATGTCGGGGCTATATTTAGACTGTGTTGTGACTACATCTCATCATTTGTTTTAAGAGAAGTCAGCCAGGCAAGTAGTCAGAGGTGTGAATTGCTAGTTTTTTTTTTTTTCCAATCAGCTGAAGAGGCAGGGATTTGGGGACGAAGAATGAAATCAGGTCCAGACTACTTTTAGGGATGAGGGAAAACAATAGGGAGAAGATCCATTTACTAACTGTTCCACTTCATCTTTGCAGATATATCATTGGATGGAAGAAATAGTGAGAGTCCATTCTGACCTACTGGAGAAAATACATATTGGATCATCATACGAAAAACGACCACTTTATGTTTTGAAGGTATGGCTTTGACTTACTGAGAAATCTTTCCAGGTACTAGTGTAAGCAAGTGATGGGCTTTGGCCAAAACACTTTCTTAAATCTCTACTTAAATGCATATTTTAACAATGTGTAAATGTTTGTCTTTTTTAGAAGTTTCCCAAGTTTTTCTGATACAGTGCCACTACATTTGACAAAGGCATTTGACCATGTTAGGTTCCTTGCTGGGTCACAAAGAAGTTACCACATGTAGGCCATCATCCAAAGGCATGAAATACTAGCATGGTGGACCACCTTCCTCTGTTGACTACAAAGCTAATGTGGTCTGTTGCTCTGCATAGTTGGTGATCTGATGTCTTGAAATAAGGGCCTAGTGCTTATGTTAGGAGCTTGCTGCAAGCAGTCTGAATATGGCCCTCTAACCATATGTGAACATAAATGAGAGCAGTATCCTGGTCCAGGATCAGTCTAAATACTCCCTACATGACGCAAGCTCCTTTTTCCATCTTGGTTACCCTGTTCACTTCCACTTTTATGTGGTACACTTTACAATAGTGACATTTTAACACAATTTCTCTTTTGTCAGCTTTCTAAAGGACAAGAAAAACCCAAAAGTGCGATATGGATTGACTGTGGTATCCATGCTAGAGAATGGATTTCTCCTGCTTTTTGCCTGTGGTTCATAGGCCATGTGAGTAGATATCATACCAGGCTACCGTTTTCAAAGCAAAGCAAAATATCTTGATGACATTTACCTTCTCTTGCCAACTGCACTCTAAGGTGTGTAATGTCTTAATCCATTTACTTCCACAATACCAGCTCAGGATTTTCTCTAAGATGTACATGTAGCAGTGAGTGTGTGTGCATGTATGTGCACGTCGGTAGATGGAGGTACGTGTGCGTGTGAGGGAGAGAAAGACATATGGATCAAATGCAAAAGAGTTCAGATGTATTCTCAAGTATGAATTTCAAAGTATGTGGAGTCTCAACAGAGACTTTTACAGTTATGGAATGGTCAGGAATGGAGAAGGCATGCCGGGAAAAGCACGTATTAGGTAATCTGCCAGGGCTTTGTCTATATGGCCACACGGATCCAAGGAACGATCCTGGCTCTGGTCACGTAGTGCATGGTGGCTCATGTCCATATTACTCCAACTGGCACTGCCTGGAGTAGATCAGAGGGCACCTACAGTGAGCTCAAGCTGTCCTACAACCCTTGGTTCTTCCTTGGAGCGACAGGTACCCCACACTTGCCTGCCCCAGGCATGGCATAGCTTCACACCAGCATTCACACCAGCCATCTCTACCCAGCACTTACCATGATGTGCCACCTGCTGCTGTGCCTCCTACTACTGCTCGCCTGTATTTTCTACTTGTACACATGCTTTTTTTGGAGCTGCCTCATCAGAGAATGAGGCCACACAAGTCACCTTCTGAAGCTAGGGACACCATCATTTCAGACCTCCATAACATGAACGACTGCTAGCCATGTGCATAGCACCAGTTCATGGAAATCGGTAATCACTGCTGGGATGACATTATACTATGGGCTTAGCCTGACCAGCCTTGGCTTGCAGGCCCAGACCAATGGTCACATCTGATCTTTAATATCTTTAATATCTACACTGCTCACGATAGTGAACAAAGGTATGCCAAAAGATACCAGATCCATGGTTTGCACCCCAGATCTTAACATATGTTGTCTTGGTCTTTTTGAATTTAAAGCATCTCTGCTCAACTCATGATGCTGAACTGCTGGCCTGCTTCTTAGTATGGACTAAGAAAAAGGCTCCTAAAGCCCTTCTGGCCTAGATAAGGTTTCCCAGGTTGCCAATTTAATGTCCTGAAATATTATTTATTGTCACTTTTTCACAAAAGAAAAGTTCACAATAAAAATAAACTAGATGAGATTGAGACTTCACAATCACCAGCACTGTAGCCAGAGCAACAGCATAGATGCGTCCTTAAAACATGAATTATGGTTTGTCCAGGATGGAACTAAATCAAAATGATGATGATGATGATAATGATAATGATAATAATAAAAAGAAGAAATGCATTTATTTCTTTCCTCAGTCACAACTGTAAAGCCTCAATAACTATAACATTTTAAAGGAGATTGCAGGAGTTGGGGACAGACACAGCTGAATGTACCTTATGACCCATTGATAATCCCAGCCTCCAAGGTTCCCTTGGAGAGAAATGCATTTGCCCTTTTCACGCTGCTCCAAATAATTACCAGCTATGCTGACAGTTTGCCAGTGACATGTCCCTGCAGCATTTTTCAGAAGTAACAAGCTGAACATTTAGCTTCTCCATCCCCTTGATCTAATTTACGTGCTTTAAATTCAGATTTTATTTCTATATCAGTTCATGAAGTAACATTTTAAAATTGGACATTAATACATATCCATGTACACATTAAAATCAGTAGCACTCTCTTTTGCAAATACTAGGCATTCTTTATAATGTTTCCACTCTTTATCATTTAATTTTGTTGTTAGATTGTAGAAAGATTGACATTTCTCATTTAAGTCAGAGAACGTACATTGCCTGAGGAAAACTGGGAAGGATTTAAAATGAAAGAAAGTGTTTTAAGTAAGGCATAAAGAAAAAAAAAAAAAAAAGGTATGATTAAGGACTTAATCTATTCCAATAGTAACAAAACCACTTATCCAGGTTAAAATTTATCCCTGTGTGGTGGACCAACAACCAGATTAGGTATTACTAAAGCCTTCAAAATAGGCTGTGAGGCAAAATTATCAATGTAGCTCTTGCTGGCTCCTTGCTTACAAGGGCATTGAACTTATAATGAAACCAGCAGAAAGAATGTTATGTACAGCAGCCACTTGAAATGTGATTTGTTATTTTTGTGCTTGCTTTATTTTATGCTACTTTTGTAATATTTTGAGCAGGAGAGTGGGTTCCTTCCATTTATACAAGCAGCAAAAGCCCAAGCCTTCCTACTAATAGGCTTCAACTCTATCTCATGAGCACCTGCTAATGCTAAAAGACCGCAGTGTATCTGACTGACTGTATCAGTTTGCTTCCTATCCTCTCCCCACCACTTCTACCTAAAGCACTCTTTTACTATTTAGCAGTTTCTGTGATGTGATACACCTCCATCAGGAGGTAGACTGGTGTGATAATTGCATTGTCATTTTACATAGGCCTTCAGTTGCCTTTCTAGGAAGGTAAGAAAACCACTCTTATGAATGCTTTTAATAAGTTTTTCATGTGTTTTATAGGCAATCCATTTGCGTGAGAGAGATCAGACCATGACAACACTTCTGGAGCATTTTGATTTCTATGTCATGCCTGTGATAAATGTGGATGGCTATGAGTACACGTGGAGCCATCCTTCTGTACGTACAGATTTTTTGACAGACTGTGCAACATACTGACATGTTGTTTATGGGAACTATCGCTGTGCAAGTCTAGGGCATAATTTCCATCCTGGAACTGCATGCTTGAAATCCTTAATCTGTGCTTGGAGTTTCTGCATCTCTGCCCAATTTAAACCACAACAAATACTGCTTCTAATTGACATTTGACCCATAGTACCTTTGTGTTTTCCAAGCTGCTGGAAATGCATTTGGAAACAACCTAATCTCATCCTGGGATTGTAAAGCTTCCAGACGTCAGGGAATGCCTTTGCAAGGTTGCAAATCCAGCACAAGCTGAATAGTGTACTGCATCAGATAGATCACAGCCAACAATTCACTCCTTCCTCCTGCACGATAGCCCAGTTCTCTGAGTACATTTTGTTTCAGATAAAGGAAGGTACAACAGGTATCTTTTGTCCAGGATTTTATTTATTGGTTAGGAACTCTCACTTGCTGAGATGTTTTTTTCATGTTTAGATCCTACACTCAAGTTAAAAAAAAAGTTCTTCCACTCTTTTGATCTTCAGCCCAGTGTGGCTCATATTTGGATAGCTACGCATACACATGTCAACAGATGCACACCAAATTTCCAACTTTACACATGCTGCTATCAATGTCTACAGATGGGTTGGACTTGGGCTTGTAAACTCACATACCTAGCTAAACAGTATGTCTTCACCCCTCCTTCTATGGTCCAAATCCAGATCCTGGTCTGAAATCAGAGCAAATGTGACCACTTCTCACCCTATCCATCCAGCCTCACTGGCAATCAGACTGTGGTTTTATAATCTTCTTTGGTCTTCTACCCCTTCATTGGCAAGTGACCTGCAGAGATACAAGTGGGAAGTCACATTTAACTAACAAGTGAGATGCTGCCATCAGTCTTCTCAGTTTTTTTCCCTGAACATGCTTTATGTGTCTCTTTTCACAGAAACGGCTATGGAGAAAGAGCCGCTCATCACATGGTAACAGCAGGTGCATCGGTACTGACATGAACAGGAATTTTGACGCACGGTGGTGTGGTATGACATCATTTCCTTTGTATTGTACCCCTGTCTCAGCTTTAACCTATAAAATTCTTAATTCTGAAAACATTTTCATACAAAGATAAATGCACCTAAATACATTTACAAACCGGTGAACACTTTCCCAACTTCAGATACCTTTTGTTGGGACCCAGGACTCCCTGGATGCCACACACTGGGGACTAACCTCTTCCCTGCATGATGACAAGAGAGAGGGGGACCAGGACCCTGGACCCTGTCCCTTGCATCACACGACACACCCGGCTGTGGGTGAAAGGAGGACAGAGGGAAGAGGCAGCCCTCATCATGTGACCTAAAGCCTACTGCACCACTCAGTTGAGTAGATGCCCCACTGTACTGTATGAACTGAGTCACCTCAGTCATCCTTCAGTAATGCTTAAATGATCAAAATTTCTTGGCTGTCAGCATTTGTTGCCAAGGCTATATCACTTCTACTTACCCACAGGCACTTTAGTACTTGATAGGTTTTTAATATTCTGCAGAACAGCTATCTTAAAGCATTACCCTATAGATCAGGTCTGGCTTCGCTCAGTATTGTCACTAATGTCCTGCATGACTTTCAGCAAAGTAGTAAGAGACACATCCAGAGAGAACTGCTGAAAGTGCCTTAAACACGGCAATTGCTCTGATATTTAAACTTAAGAGTGGAATACCATTCAAACCCTTTCTATCCAGGACTCCTATTCTATGAGAGGAAAATGCACTTTAACAGTGAAGTCTGGGATCCCAAACAGGCATAACCTTTAAACTAACAGGTTTGTCAGTCCATTGTTAAACTGGGAATAAAGATGTTTCTTTACCATCCATGGCTAGTATATGAGAAAAACATGTATTTTTTCAGGCACAAAAATGTGAAGTTGGGGACAAAATACATATATTTAAAAGTGGTATTCAGTATAAATATGCCAAGAGGAGAGGTCTGAAGGCAGGTCTGGATAAATAACAGTAAACTATGTGATACAGATACTAGTTTCAGCGAAAGGTTACGTAGCACATTTAACTTGTCAAGCACTTTTGGTGGTCAACAACTTCTGAAGCAGAGAAGTGATTCTAGTTTACAAAGAGGGGAAGAATACAGGTAGCTTAAAATGTGCTTCTTCTCTAAATCAGTCTTTGGGCAAAATGTACACCTCTTTTGCAGAGCAAACCTGAACATCTTACTTTTGTAACAACAGAAATATTCATACTGTTATCAGCCATGCTACACTCCTCTCTTAGACACGGGTGAAAACACAGAGGAGAGGAGCCTCAGCACCTTGCAGATTCATTGGACAGAAAAACTGTACAGATGAATCTAAGCACCAAAGTCAGGTGCTTACAATGACTTAGATAACTGTAAAGATCTCCCTAGGTTTCTATTCCTTTCAGTTACACACTCTGTAAAATGCTGAAAAACAAAGTCACATTTTTCCTAATTAGCATAAATATACTGCTTATTCAGGAACAGATATATCTTTGCATAGCAATTGATAGCAATGGTTGAACAGATTTTTTCCAGAACATATTAACTGTAGGACCTCCATTATTGCTGTAGTTGTGCAAAACACCAGGAGTTCAGCAAGATCCTCAAAAGAACTAAGCTGCAGTTTTATCATTTTATAATAATGTTGTAATTATTAATAGCTGTATCAGCTGAATACTATAATACAACTGAGTTCATGGGAAATGACCACAAATTCACAGGAACCTGCAAATTAATTTTTACTCACAAACTTTTAAACAGAGAAGAGTTCTTGTCAGGGGTGCTAAGTGCTCAGACTTCCATTGGCTTCAGATTCGCTTGTGAATAAACTTCGCATCATGGCAAAATTCCAGGTTATATATCTATGCATTTAATTAGAACGGTACTGCCCTGTTTATCTGTTCAGATAATACCCTTAGGAACAGGAACACAGCCCTCACTATTTTTATGAAGAGCAAAATGTACTACTTAATGAGCTTGTACAATATGCTTTTCTTTTATACTAATGAAGGGCAAATTTATTCCGCTAAGAGCAATGATCTCACTTGGAATTTCCTCTGTGGAATTAAATTTGACAGGGACTTGGACTTAAATATTTCTCTGTGTTTTCCATACTGTTTTGTCAGTTGGCTGTTCTCAGTACGACCAAAAATTTAGGAAAGCAGACAGAATATTCATCCAAAATTGCCAGCAAACAGATCCTTCATTGCTTTCTTCCTTGGGCAGTTACTCATGTCTGCGCAAAACAGAATAGTGTAAAACTTAACATAATAATTTGGCCACTTTTGCATGATTTCACATAGATGCCATTTGCCTTCTGTCTATCACAATTACATTTCACCCAAATACACCTGTATTGAGCAACTTTTACTTAACTAAAGCATACATATATCAAAATTGTTACGCGTTTTTGGGGTCCAGATATGCTTCCCACTACTTTGTGGCATGCTATAGATCTTCCCTCAATATCACTGGCACCAGAAGACATTTCCTTCTCTCCTAGAATCCTAGAATCATAGAATATCCTGAGTTGGAAGGGACCCACAAGGATTATCGAGTCCAACTCCTGGTTCCACATAGGACCACCCAAAATTCAGACCATATGTCTGAGAGCATTGTCCAAACACCTCTTGAACTCCGGCAGGCTCGGTGCTGTGACTACGTCCCTGGGGAGCCTGTTCCAGTGCCCGACCACCCTCTCGGTGAAGAACCTTTTCCTAACACCCAGCCTGAACCTCCCCTGCCGCAGCTTCATGCCTGTATCATACTATAATTGCTTGTGTTGATTCTACTCTGCAGATGCACTGGCATTATTGATCTCTGGAAGATGGACATTTGTTAAAGTGTCCCCATGCCCAGGGACAAAGACAGCCTTTTGGGTGTTAAAGTACTCAGTGAGCTTTATTCCTGCATAAGATTTAAGGATAAAGATTTAAGGATAAAATGCTTATTTAAAAATCAGATTGCAGCAAAGGGGAAAAAATTTGAAATTTATTAAAACACAAAGAGTTGACATTTAACAATAAATATTCTGCTTGCCTCCAGAAACTAATTTGGTCTTACTGTGAAGATACCAAAAATGGTGATTCCTAGATGTCTTCTTGGTAATTTGTTCCAAAGCATAGTTTTCCATATTCTTAAAAATCTGGTACATTATTTTCAATTTGATTTGTGTTCTTTCAACTTTCTATCAGCAGTCGGCTTTCCCCCTGAGATTAAATAAGCCCTTAGAATTAGGAATCTCTTTCCTGTAATATTTCTAGATTTCAAGAAGGGATCTCACAATCTTGTTCTTGATTAATTTAAAGAAATGGGACCACTTACATCTTCTCCTCTAAGACTTTTTATCCAGTCTTTGAATCATTTTTTTTCCTTAATATTTACCAATTTTTTTCAAGGGTATAGTAGGGACAAATCTGAGCAGGCTTGCACTGATTTCTGCAAGAATTAGAGTTCTTCCCACAGCATGGCAGAGTCCACTGTTTCTTGTGTATTGGAACCATACTCTGTTCTTTCATTAGATGAACAGAAACGTAGAAGGGAAGAACTTAAGGAGTAACACTGTGCGCTCTTTTGTTACAGGTAGAGGAGCATCTCCCAATGAATGCTATGAGACATACTGTGGACCCTATCCAGAGTCTGAACCTGAGGTGAAAGCAGTGGCTCGCTTTATCAGAGATCACAAAGACATCATTAAAGCATACATAACAATGCACTCTTATTCCCAGTTGGTATTGTTTCCATATTCTTACACCACGGAAAAAAGCAAAGACCATGATGAGCTGGTAAGTCTTCCCACTTCCTTAAGTTTCATATTTATTTCAGAACTTCTTACCCTGCTTGGTTAGGCTTGTAATGAAGTAGTCACAATGTTCTGAAGATCAAGAATTAGGAAGCAAAATTTCTCCTGGTGTTCTGAAGAACTTAAAGAGGTCTGGTCTGGTAGCGTGCAAGCCAGCCAGCTACTTTTGAAGACTGTGGAAAAATTAAAATATTTATTCCAGCTTGATAGCACATCATCAATCCCTGATACTTTGAAGCTGCTGATAAAAGAGTCTCAGTTTTTTGAAAGAGTCTCAGTTTCTTGAAAGAATATTTGTGTAAATTCATGATTAAGTTGTGCGGTTTGCATGTACGTAATCACACATGATTATGTTGTATGGAAGTACTTGGGTGTGTAACTCTGAAAAATACCCTCCACATACCAAAGCAATGAGGTGTTCTGGTGGATACTTGCTATTTTTTATTAAATATATTTTGCGAGGGATACTTATTTAAAAGGATTCTAATGGTATGATGGAAACCATACCCAGCTTGGTCAGAATTTTAGATTCTTGAGCCACCAAACCACATGGTAAAAACTCTTCTAGAAGACACGCAGAGCAAGAAGTAGAAAAAGTAGCCAGTGCTTTTCCCCACTAACCAGAAAACTTTGGGTTTGCTGGATCTGGAAAGGAGAGCCAGGCTAAAATGGGAATTTTAAAACAGAATAATTAAGCCATAAAAGTAGGTGGACAGCTTAGTAATGTATTTTTATGTAAAATCAAGTCCCTTAGAGCACAGAATTCCCTCTCCTGCACTTCCTAGCCCACTTGTGATGTTCCTAGGCTCCAAGTGCTGAGGCAACACGTTCTTTTATTTGAAACAAGGGCTCCTGCACAGCACTAAGAAAGGAGCAGAAATCATGTAAAGGGGACCAGAAATTAGATTTTCAGCCTCTGGGATTTGCCAAATGGAAAGACAGCATATGTCTGAGGTGCACACATCATTTCATATGTTACACGAGTCCTTACATAAGGACAGACAGTAAGAGAGTTTATAAAGATATAGGATTGACATTTGCATACACTAGCAATGATCCACTTACCACTGTCATTTTTACTTCTTTTTAACCTTATGCATCTCCCATGTCACTTAACATGTACATTTTTTTTTAATCTTCATGTTGTATAGATAAGACTGTAAAAAGTGCAGAAGGAATGCATTGGCAGCATCTTACTTTGTTTGGCAAAAAAAAAAAAACAAAAAAACAAAACAGATAGTCCAATGTAGCGTTTCCATTGGTAACCAGCGCCAGTGTGTTCAGAAGAAATAAAAATAAAAAATCCAGTAATGTAAATATAGAACAAAATAATCCCAAACAGCATATGTTCTTATGCTGTCTTGGTTCCTGTTTAATTTACTGAAACAAACTGTTTTATATGCCTGCATTAAAAAAAAGCATTTGTGACTGTAAAGCAGAAAGAAATGCACTAATTCTGGGCATTTAGTCCTCTAAATGGCTTAAGAGTAGAATTCCCTGAACGCAAATCATTTGCTGCTGTTTTTGGTCAATGCTACCTGAATCACAGTATTTAAATACTGTGGCAGAAAAGGAAAAATATGAGACAACTGGACATATATGCTTTGACAACAGTTCGCTGCCTGAGGTGGGTGGTAAGGTCCCATCTATGTTTTTTATCTACCTACAGCAGAAATGGAATCTGTAGCATGGGCTTACACTGAAAATTTTAACCACATTCTGTTGGTTTTTTTTAGAGCCTTTTATATGCATATTTAACCAATATGAGATCCAGAGCATGGTGTAAATAAATCCAAACTGAATATATATTAAATATTATCACAAAGTTATAAAGCTAATAATGTTTTGTTAATTTCAGGACAGTCTGGCAAAGAAAGCAGCTAAAGCTATAAAGAGAACAACAAAGAAAATTTATAAACATGGTACTGGCGCACAAACAATTTGTAAGTATGATTTTTTATTGTAACAATAAGCATGATAGCATATGCCTGCTATCATCAGGAGACAGCTTTTGAACAGAAAATTGAAGTTATCGTTTCAAGTAACTTATCTTTTTTCCCCTTCCTTATGTAGATTTAGCTCCTGGAGGTTCAGATGACTGGGCTTATGATCTTGGCATTAAATATTCTTTTACCATTGAGCTTCGGGACACAGGAACTTATGGATTTTTGCTTCCTCCTGAAGAAATTAGGCCAACTTGCTTAGAAGCACTTTCTGCCGTCAAAGAGATCGCTCAACATGTTCTTCAAAATTTGTAAAGTTGAATATAATTTATTCCAGCATGACTATATTTAGTTAGGTCAAATAACAATAAAAAAGACTGCTGCTTTACTAAAATTATGTTTATATAGGAAAAAAAAAAGGATAACTACACCCCTTATACTCCATTTTAGAATACCTCAAGCTTTTTCAACCATATTTCTATACCTATACATACAACAGTAGTTCAGTGCAGCTTCCTTTGAGGACAGCAACACAGATAGCAACAGGACTGCAGATAAAACCTCCGGTGCTGGTCTGTTACAGTCCCAGTAAGAAAGGTATTCAGAGTCTGTAAGATATCATTTAAAATACTATTTATTAGTGCTAGCACTGTAAGGTGAAAACAGTATCGATAATCTTACATCCCTTTAGATGGTTGGAGCCCCAGGTGTTATAGCATTGCATGGGCCTCTGATCCACATGCAGCATGCAAAGCAGACCCCATCTATAGAAGAGAATCCTCCATTTTGGTCATTTGAGCTATTACAGGATTTTCTTACAAGAAAACAACTCTATTCTTCATTTCTACTGTTAGACAGAAAGGATGTTCACATGAGAACTTCTTGCTGCGCTTTTAGATAAAGGCAAGGACACGCAGATGGCTTCATCACTGATACGAAGTGGGAGCTGCCCACAGGCTCCTCTGATGCAATTAGTTGTCTGAGTTTATTATCCTGCTGCCAATGGTTTGTGCAGCACAACAGAGACCTGAAGGACATGCTGAATGTGCAGCACAGCACACCACAGCACTAGGCCTGCTCAGGTTAACCCACATCACTAACTCCTATACAGTGGTCTCCCAGTCAGGATCAATACAACAGTCTAAAGACTTATTTGCTCTGGTAAACCTCTCATCAAATCCAACTCTCTATCCCCTCATAAAACAGAGCTTTTGAAACAAGTGACAGAATTTGTACACACCTCACGAGTCTGAAGTATCTGTTAACATTTTGCTTCATGAGTCAAACAGCAATAGCATCTTAAGCCCTGAAAACAGGACCATCAAGGTGCTGTGAATCAATATTTTAAGTCTTAAAGCAGCTTGCACTTCTTGACTTTTAAAGCCCTTCAGTTCAACTCGCATTGAACTGTGTCCAGGACCACGTCCAGGCGGCTTGTGAAGATCTCCAGGGAGGAGACCCCACAACCTCTCTGGGCAGCCTGTGCCAGGGCTCAGCCACCCGCACAGCACACAAGTGCTGCCTGATGCTCAGAGGGAGCCTCCTGGGTGCCAGTTTGTGCCCATTGCCTCCTGTGCTAGCACTGGGCACCGCTGAGAAGAGCCTGGCTGTGGCCTCTTTGCACCCTACCTTCAGGGATTTGTAGACCTTGGTGAGATCCCCCTGAGCCTCCTCTTCTCCAGGCTGAGCAGTCCCAGCTCTCTCAGCCTCTCCTCACAGGAGAGGTGCTCCGGTCCCTTTGTCATCTTTACAGCCCTTCATTGGACTCTGTGCAGTATGTCTCTCTCCTACTGGGAGGATGCCCGTACGAATGCCAAAACAACCCCAAGACACGCTTGAGGTGAGCGGAGAAGACCAATGCAGCAAACTGCTGGTGGGGGTGCACCATTTAGCGCGGACCTGCGAGCACCGATGGCTGGGAGGGGGTGTGTGTGCCCTGCGGGGGGCAGCGGACCTGCTCCCGCGGCAGCCTGCCGGCACCGCCAGGCCTCGAGCGCAGGCAGACACCCCGCAAGGCCCCGCCGGAACGGGGCGGGAGGCGGAGAGACGCCAACCGCCTTCCTCCCGCCCCTCCTCATCATGGCGGCGCCGGCGCTT
>VXAA01004105.1:204715-235136 GCA_013399115.1 Anseranas semipalmata | reverse complement strand
GTACCGGGCTCGTCGCTGTCTGCGTGGCTTCCTTGCGGCCGCGTCGTTTGGTTTGGCCTTCGGTGGGGCCCTTCTCCCGCTTCCTGGCAGGGAAATAGGTTCTGCTTTACGCGCCCAGGGGAGTTGCTGATTTCGCTCCCGTCCCCCCCGGACCTGTAGGCTGGGGTGGTGCCGTGGGTGACCTGCGTAGGTCCGCACCTTTGGCTCCTCCGCTGGATTCTCACCCCGCCGTTGGTTTCTTGCCGCCCTCCCGCAAGACTGTTCGGAGAACAGGTGGTGACGGATGGAGAGCTAGCGCCTTGCAGGGCCTTGCTGTCGTGCTTAAACACGGTGCCTCTCTGCAGGCAGCAGCGGACAGGCTCATCCTGTCAGCTGGGCCTGTCTGCGGATTATACGAGCGGGTTAGGTGGTGGCCGTGCCCACAATTATAAGCCCCGCTTCTCGGTGCCAGTGCTAAGTGGGACAGCATGCTAACGTGGCTATCCAATTTACAGATCAGAGATAACGTATATCCAGCACACTTGATAAGAAGGCCGGGTGAGCTTGGATCTGTCCGTGTGTAGGCTGTCTCTTAGTCTGGTAAAACATCTTCTTGGAGTATGAGGACTTTATTAGACAAGATATGAAATGCTACATACCTTCTTTTGTGATACCAGAGCCTGATTTTTTATTTTTTTTTATAAGTAGAAAGCCAACCATAATTTTATACTGGTGAAAATGTAATTGGCAGTTGTTCGTCATTCTTAACGGAGAAATACCATATGTTACATTAGAGGGATAGCTTCAAGTTATTGTGGCGATGGGTTAACACATGGGGCTGTAAAAGTAAACTGGGAATAGTTTGGAGTTTTCTGTCAAGCAGGCTTCTTTGTGTGAGTTGAAGAGTGCTAGACTGACATCCCATAAAAGTACGGCTAGTACTTGAGTCTTTTTTTTTTTTTTTTGAAAGTTGGTTGACTACACATTTTAATATTTTTAACACTATTTTTAGGTAGTGAAACTGTGGAGTTCCTTCAGATACCTCTATTGGATTAGTATTGTGACATGGAAATGTTAACGTTGTAATTAGAAGGAAAACCCTTTCAGCTCAAATCTCTTCATTTGGAGAAAAGAAGGGGAGCACTGACACGTTCTGAGCTGTTATTTAGTCATCAATGATTTTAGTCATCAGTGATTTGGTTTATCCTAGAGTGTTATAGTTTGTGTCTGAAGTTCTATCAGATTTTAGTTTTAAAAATTTGATTGTTACTTTAAATGGGATATTATTTATCATTTCACAGGTAGGATTTTCTTAAGTGACACATGTTTAGCCTGTGTATGGTGTACACGTATGCATGCACAGACATTGACATACTTGCTAGTGATGTTTCGGACTTTTTAAAGAGATTTTATCTCCTTACAGATTTTTGTGAACTTTGCTTTTGTTGAGTTCTGTTATGTCTCAGTGACTAGTCTACTTGTAGAAGCAGGATTGAGTTTTGCAGAGGACAGGATTAGGTTTTTCTATTGGAAAGAAGCAGATGTTTCAGATGTTTCATTTGATCGTGGCATATGTAATATCATACTTCTATCGAAGAAGAACGTTAAGCATGCTTGACCCCAAAATGTAGGACTACCGATAATAAAAACACAGAATTTCACTGAATATTGTGTCAATCATACCACGTTTCATTGATTTCAGTTACTTGGTTAGTGCCCATAGGGACAGTCAAATCTGTCTACATTTTAGATTTATTCATAAAGTAAAAGTAAGATATTTCACTTCAAATGGTAGTATAGGTAGTGTTGTTAACATTTCTCTCTCACCTTGGTAAAGTTGCTGCATTAAAGAATAACATAGGTGTATCTATAAGTGAACAAGTTATCATAGTGTTAAAATATTTCTAATTTATGATGAAAGATTCCTGCAGATATTATTCATATATGGAAAAGTAATGCTTTATAGTTGTTACAGTTAAAACCGTAGCTATAGAATTTAATTTAGGAGTATAAAGTTGATTTCCCTCGTGTCTTACCCTTTTTATTATGGGAGTTATTATATTTGTTAGTAGTAGGAAGCGGTTTCACAAGTTGCACTTCAGAAACACTAAGTAGATTTAGCAATGCGATGTTGTGTACCTGAAATAGAGAAGTGCATATGTTACTACTTAGAAAATTAAAAAAAAAAATCACTGTTTTAATTATTTGAAATATTGAATGAGAAATCTGAATGCTTAAGGCCCAGTCCACGCTGATGCTCAGTGTTGTCTAATCCACGGGAGTGTTTGATAAGGAGGTGGTAGTTGAGACACGGGAGTTTGATGGGAAAGAAAATTATTGCACCTGGTCATCAGTGTGGGATGGATAGCAGGGCTGTGATCCAGAAGGGTAAAGCAGCTTAAGATGAAAATGTGGAAGAACTAAGCAAGTTGTGGGGTTTTTTATTGCATGTTTAATTACAACTGCTTATCTGTTAATTTGCCATCTGAAAATTTTGGAAGTGAAACATTTCACTTAAATTTTCTGGTTCTTTCCCCTCACAATTCTTGTCTATAAGCAAGGGGAGCATTTCTCTACTTGTCAGTAATATAAAACCACCATTTGGCATCTAAAATTTCAAATGCAACATTGTTTTAGTAGTCTCTTTGTTTATCTGACTTGCTTGGTCTTTTGGAGAATGAAAACAGGAGTGACTGCATAGTCAGATACAGTCTCTCAAATGTGGTATGTGTGTTTCACGGAGTGAATATTCCTCAGTTTGTCTCTGGATAACGTGCCGGGTCTCTAGCCCTGCAGCCTGTAAAACAGGCATATTCTCTTACAAGTGAAATCTCATCATGCGGCTCTGGTTGCAGGAGCGAGACCCTTGTGCGATAATCTGTGCATCCAGAAAGTAATATGCTGTACAGTCCCAGCATGCTGGTTTCGTATGCTTGAAATAATTTCTCATGAAATATGTCTTCTGTTAATAAAGTATCTGTTTTTAATGGCAAACCAGTGGGTTATGGGACAGAACGTAAGGGCAGAATTGTCAGAATGTTACCTGGTTTTTATTTTCACATTCCAAGATTTTATTTTAATTAAAAGCAGCTTTTTTGTTTTTGTTTTTTGTTAGTTTTTTTTTTTCCCCAAACTTTACAAGATTCAGGGTTGGATGGTGTTCTCTTAATTTCCTTGTAAGTAATTATCAGCCAAAATACAGGGAAGTTGGTAGTTGGAATGAAATTATCTGTCCAGTTATTATATTACCCCCTTCATCCTCTCCATGTTTATAACTGTCCTTTTAAGCCTAGTCATCATAATTTCCTATAGAGGTGAATTCCAAGAAGGTACTCGTTACTGGTAAAGGGTAGCATTTAAAAAAAAAAAATCTTTTGCCTCCGTTTTGGGGAAATAAAAGGACATTCAAATCAGGAGGCAAAATGTTTGTAAATTTTTTCATATTTGTATACTGCTGTCATGTCACTGTGCTGTACTTACGTATTAGATGCACTCATTTTATCTGTCCTTCATGTGTTGAACCCTCCCCCTATGCCATTGCCAGTGCCGTTCTTCTAACCTTTTTTTGTTTCAGATATGGCTCTTTTTACTGTAACCGTTTAAACCAAATTCAGTATTTGGTATGTGATCGTCTTAATAAAAATGCTTTTGCATATGTCAGTATATTTTTGTATCCTCTATTAAAGGGTGTAGCTGCATGGAACTTTACAAATTCAGTGTTTATTTTATTTTTTTTGCTAAAGTACAGTGGGGAACAATCCTGAAATGGAAGGGTGCTTAGCTAGATTAGATGTGGTATTGTTGTGCTTTCTAACTTTAATGGTTTATCCTGTCAGACTTTATAACTACTGCTGCACATTGAGCTGTCCACAATGACTCCTAATTATTTTTCTCAGAAGACTGGACTAATTTGAACTCATCAAGTATTTAGATAAAATCATTTCTTCTTGTGTGCATTACATTATATTTATTTGCATTTCATCTGCTGTTGTATTACTCAATTTTCTAACTTGATTAGATCTTTCTGGAAATCTCTACTCTCCACAGTTTTTACTAACCCAAATAATTTCCTACTACTGGCAAATTCTACTGTTTCACTGTCTGCTTCCATCCTCAAGAGCACTAATTAATGTTAACCATTGTTTTTAATGTCTGATATACACCCACATGGTTAACTTTTGCCCTCTGAGCATCTTGGTTAAGGTCTTGGTTATCTGAACCTTACTTGGGAGAGAAAGTTCTTCAGGTAATCAAAGGCTTGGAGAAGTAGTCACCAGAGCTGAGCTGAGAAATCTCACCAATACTTAGCATGAGCTTTCTTCTGTTGTTTATAAAGGAGCTAAAGTACTTAGCAAGAGCTTTAGCGCAGAGTTTTGTTTGTAGAAAGTGCACAGATGTCAGGTTTCCAGGGAGGTCTCATCATTGTAATAACAGTGGGGTTCAGAGAATGAAATTTCACCAAGGTACCAGGAAAATAAACAAGTATTATCAAAGTGTCAAGTGTAACATTTAGGTTCTGGCAGCGTTACATTTTGTATACATTTGTACACATTTGTACCTTATTAATTTTTCTGCTGTAGAATGGAAGCTTACAGTCCAAATGCTATGGGAGCATACTGCTGATCAGATCAGTGAAATTTTGTACTAACCCAGTCTGGTGGGGGTTGGTTTAAAAATATATATTCTTCTGACTGTATGGATGAGCTTTTTATCATTTGTGACTCTTGTTTGGGTGTAAGAAATAAGCTGCAGTGTGTGTGTTCTGAACACGGTAATGCATGGATAGGGCAGAAGAGATGTTAGAAGGGCAAGAGGTCAGTGTTGGGCTAACCACGTTACAGTGACTAATGAGCTCCAGAATGGCAACGTTTTGCTGTGTAGCAAAGAGGTGGCTTTTTGAGCTACGTGTAAATTGTCCTGCAACTGGCAGACTTTCCCAAATTGATTTTATTTCTGTGCAGGCTGATAGCACTTAAAGAATGGACAATAGTTTTTGGAGCCCATTTTGCCCTTTTTCAATAACCTGTCTCTATTGCCCAGTATCATGCTTTATTTTTATATTGTTTTCTTTCTATATTCAATAACTCCTTTCTTTCTCAGGTAAGATAAATTGTGACTTATTTGTCAAACTTACACTGTATTTGCTTGAAAAATCTGTTTTTTAATGAAAAGGAGTTACTTCTTGGGAAGCTTAAGAATTGTATTGCTGCTTTTTTTTTAATATACTCAGGTAGTTCCAAATAGTTGTACAATACAAACCAGTAACAGAGTGTGGATGATGTCGAGGTGGTTTTCAATAGGCTGTCACACATAACCAAGTTAAAAAACCAAACTCTCATTTTCAGACACATTTCTGAAAACGGGAGCCATTTTTAGTAGTTGGAATCTTTCTGAGAGGTTGAAGTAACATTAAAAGTTCTTTTCACTTGAAGTCACTTGAATTGAAAAATACATGATCAAGGAAAGCATCTGTACTGTGTATCGTTTGCTACTATTGTTTGCTACCGAAATGAATAACATTACATGATCTTTCCCAGAGGGAAGCTGAAGAATCCAAAGCAGGTCATAAAATAAAGTGAAAAATTATTATTACTGGTGTTCTGCTGACTAGTTTGAATCAGAGGCATTCCTTGTATGAAATACATTTCACTCATTTATGACTTCTGTTTCTTTCTTCATCACCTCTGCAGCAACTCTTACAACGTATATTATACTATTTTATTCATGCGAGTTCAATGTCAATAGCCCCAACCTGAAGGATTTTACAGTTTTGCTTTTTTTTTTTGGTTGAAGTAGTACAAAATGTCAAAAATTAGAAGGAAGGTCACAGTGGAAAATACCAAGACCATATCCGATAGCACATCCCGAAGACCCAGTGTGTTTGAAAGGCTTGGACCCAGCACTGGAAGTACTGCAGAGGTGAGTTGTAAAAGCATTCTTCTTTTCCTCTCCACCCCAGCATCTTCTTTTCCAGGATTTAGATGGTGGGAAAGAGTAGCTCACAAGTGCCACATGCTCAGATGTCACAGGTGTTAGTAAAGGTGAAAAGAACTCCTTAACGCATGGATGTTCAAAGTACTAATACTAGAATTTTCAAATAACATGTGTTGTCCCAGCTTCTGGACAGGAGAGGTAGTACTGTACATTTTAATACTATTTCCACCAACCTAAATTTTTCTCTGCCAGACCTGATGCTCATTGTTGATTTTGTTTTGTTTTGTTTTTTTTGAGTTATATTACTGGTGGACAGAAACTACAGATAAATGGGAGTTAATGTGGAGTCATTTGTTTGTTCTGCCACACTCACACCAATGGTATTTCCAGAAATGAGTGTGAAATTCACCCAGTGATGTCTGTCTCTTAGACACAGTGCCGTAACTGGCTGAAGACTGGCAACTGCCTCTATGGGAACACATGTAGATTCGTACATGGCCCTTCACCACGAGGTAAAGGCTATAGCAGCAGTTATAGAAGGTAAATCAAGAACTCACTTTGAATTCTTCACATGCTGTAGGAAAATAGCTTTTGCAACTGTCTTGTTTTTTTTAATAATGAAATGCTGTAGTGTGCCTAATGGTATGTTTTATCAATAACCAATTGTATTGTGAAGCTGCTCAAAACAATCAATTTGGCAACCTGCAGTGGGTTTTCCCGGGATTTTTGTGTATGTAGCTTTAAAAACGGAGTCCACTGGATGCAGATTAATTTCTTACATTACTTGAAAGGGGAAAATCAAGTACCTTGAATTATTTTTTTTGTATGTGTGGTGTCACTGCAGCTTCTGATATGCCTTTCTGTGCTTTACTAAAATACTATTTTGTAACTACTTACAGCGGTAATCACACACTTGCAGCCCTTCTGCCTTCACTATATTGTTTGATGAGTAAGGTGTGTATCCTTTCTCTCCAGCTGTGAGAAAACGCTTCTCTTCAAAGCATAGTTTTGTGACTTTATCAGCTATAGGCCAAATATCCTATATGAAAAGAGGAGATTCAGAAAGTTGCTTTTTTTTCAGAAAACAGAATTTTTATTTTGTCTTCATACGTTTCTCTCATTTTAAAATGTGTTTTTTCCCACTGTCCTTTATGTGGTGTAACACCATGCTTGTTAACTGAAACTAAACATAGCAGTAAGTTTGTACTATTCATGCTATAAAGGACATAAAAGATAGCATAATTTTTGCATAGTACCCCTTTCTATGAAGGCTTCCTTTTTACAAATGAATGTTTCATGATAGTAATGTCAATGTTACCTATAGATTATGGATGGCCACACTGAATCATCAAAGTGTAAAGCAGCTTGGTGAAGGTCAAACAGGAAGGCTGGCATGAGATTCTGTTTCTGTTGCCTATTCCTGTGCCATAATCTCAGGATGGTTTTGACTTTGCTTGTTTGATCTTCCATTGCTTCTAACGTGGTATCAGCTGGGATATACAAAATATATCACTAAGCTTAATATTTCTTTCAGTGAGTGAAAGATCTTATTGTGTTTTGTGCTGAATGTTCCAAATGGGGAAAATAAGGGGTCATCTACTGGTAGAGATTAAATTTAAAAACTTAAATGTAGCATGTCACTTTCTCCTTGCTTTCAGTGTTTGGAACATGCAGTTTGTGGTTCTGCTTGGTCGTTTGAAGAGAAGGCACATTTCTTCTAATGACTAAAGCTTTGTTTCTGCTTCGCTGTCATTGCTAACGCTTAAAAATAATGCTGATTTACTTATTACTAACTTCTTCCTATTAGGACTGTATTAAAAAAGTCAAAGGATGGATCTTGCTGCTCATTTGCCTGATATGTTCAACATTTTAATAAAGATGTTCTTAAAGAAGAGGAAAAAAAAAACACAACAAAAAGGCAGGGTGTGTGGGCGGAAAGCCACTACTCACCCACCAAAACAGACAAATGAAAAAAGCACACTTGTCTTCAGAAATATCTGCTGATAGCTCTTGGCCAGGCACAGAAAAAGCTGTTTTACTTGCCTAATAGAATTTTGGTTATTTTTATGCTATTTAACATTACAGAAATCTTTACAAATGTTATCCAGGTATTTTAAATGCAATTTTATTGACTTTGTGCAAGTCAAGCTACTGCTGATTCCCCATCAGTTCAGTTTAAGCAGTATTCCTGTTCAGGTATCTGGGACGTATTGGTGGTGTGGCTATGTGTGTCCAGTGTTCAGTGCTAGCGAAGTCTTTTGTCTGCTTCACGGGCAGTTTGGTAGGACACAGCACATCTTACTCCCTTCTGTCTTGCTCCTCCTATTTCATATCTGCCTGAACTAAGTTTCCTTGTTAATGGTTTTTATCTCACCATAACACCTCCTGTAGTTCAGAGAATCACCAGACAGTAGGAAAACTTGACTCTAAAGTGTGAAAAAGCCTGTTAAAGGTAGAGTGCATACAACTATGTTTCAGTATTAATGGTGCTTCTCACAGCATGGATTTTCATCTTTGTTAAAAACAGCTAGCATGTTTTTGCATATAAAGCTTTCCTGATAAGCATCTTAAGAATCCGGTAAAAGACCTGCCTGTCTTCCAGACATCTGAAGTAAGGAAAAGCTAACGAGGGAAGAGCTGTGTGTAAACATGCTATCCCATGAGATATTTTGCTCTCTTGCTCCGCTCATGGATTGTTGGTTAGTTGCTTGGCAGCTATCCTGTATATCTTATACTATTGTGTCTGTATCTTGCCTGCCTGAACCTCTTAATTCTGGATCTTTACACTGGGCTTAAAAAAAACAAACAAACTAAAACATCAATAATAGTAGGTAAGAATGTATGAATTTTTTAAAAAGTACAAATATTGTGCAGGAAACTGAAAACAGGACAGTGTCTCATGAACATTCAGTTATATGTGCATTATCCACTAATCTGCCTATACATGCCCACATGCGCACGTACACACACAGAGATTCTCCAGTAGGTGTGTTATAATGTGCGCCTGTTGCTAGCGGGCTGTTCCTGGCATTGGAAGATAGGTACAGAAGCAAACAGAGGTGCTGTTTTGAATGTGCATTTCCTAAGCAAGCTGCTTAATCTGGAAAACTGACCCGTTGCAGGAAGTAATGCTGTTTAATATCACTTAACTGCACTGCTTAAAATTTGAAATGGTGAAATTCAGCAGTTTAGGCCTTATTTAAAATATGAGCCACCCACAAAATGTTAATTCATTAAAGAGATTGTTTTCATCTAGTAGTTTTCTTCTTTCAGTGTACAGTGATAACACTGTACAGCCTTTTGTGTGGAAGGTTCTACCAGTTATAGTGTAGACTTATGGTCTTAAACTGTGGAGTTAAAATTCAGCAGTGTGCATTACCTGGAATAACCAAAAGCCCCTTTTGGAGGGGAGGAAAAAAAAGTGTGTAAAGAGGCCATTTAAAAAAATAAAAATAGTGGTACACCTGAAGGAAAAATTAGTAGACCAGCTTGTTTTTCTGTGCATTACGCCAAAGTATCTGAAAACAGTCACAGTTACACCACTAATTATTTCTTTAATAATATGAGATGGAAAATTTGTCAAATATTTGATATTTTTGGCTTTTATACTATAGTGCTTGAGGGGGAGGGAGATGGTATGTGGAACAACAGGATGGTTACATTGACTTTGCTGCAGTGTTCTCCCAAAGCTGTAAAAAACAAAAACAAAAAACCAACAACAAAACAAAAACAAACCCAAGAGCACAACGCAACCCTGAAGCTGTAGCTTTTTTCATTCCTGTGATTTCTTGACAACTTTCATAATCTTAAAGCAGATACGGATACTGTTTTAATAAACTAAATTTTTTCTTCCCTCCCTTACACACTGGAAAAGGGTATTAACTGAAGGTGAAGTGGTTTGCATTATTTTTTTCACTCCGGCATATAACTTAAATAAATATCACAGTATTATATATCTCTCTAGAAAGTACATGAGCTATATTCAATGTAAGTTCTCTCGCTTTCTCCTTCAGCTACCAGGTTTTCCTGAGAATTGCTCCTCTTGAGGAATAATGATTACGAGTACATTATCTATAATCTCTTTGCCTTTTAAAGATTTTTCAGTTTCACAAATCTGGGTCCTTTATGCCATACCTGAAATACTGTTAAAAATTTAGGCTTTGAATTGTCACTTCAATATTGAAAGATGGTTTACTTGTGGAGGTAGCTGATGGTTTGCGATGCTTCAGAGAATTTTGGTAGTACAAAGGAATTCTGTTTCTAAGATGGGAGGAAAAAAAAAAAGATACCTTGAATTATAACCTTTACAAAAGCTGGATACTTTAAAGATGATATAGTTATGCTTGCAAGGAAGGCAAGTTGTTTATGTTAGTATGCTGGATATTTTTTCATCCTTGTTAGTGCTGAAAGAAGCAGCATGCTACTGTTTTGTACCTTTCTTCTGATCTAGAGTGACATGTATTTACAACTTTATGAAGAATTAAATGCATTTAAAAATGAGAGCAGTCACTGGTCTTTTTCTTCTTAGATCCTAAAACACATAACTTTGTGACATCGTTTAATGGATTAAATACAGATAACATTGCAAAGGAGGAAGTGGAAATAAATTACTGTGTTTCAAAGGTGCCCAGGTTGAAAATGAAATCATATTAATTTAAATATTTTTATATGCCTAATCTGGGAAAGAAACTACCTATTGTGTATTATGTGACAGAGGAAGAGTGGGAGAAACAACTTTTTCTAAATGGAAACTCTAATTCAGTCTAGAAAAAAAACACAAAAACAAAGCAAATGCACATTTTATTGTCCAAATATTAGATATAACTCTTCTAGTCAACTAAAGTAGTGTTTGTAACTATTTCTTTCATTACTGTAAACTGATAGGTACAAATCCAGTACTTCCATACACCCCTTTCAGAAAAGAATCTGTAATTAAAGCTAACAACCATCACAGAAGTACCAAATTCACTATCAAGCCAGATTTATATGAAGTGAAAATTTATTTTCTTGAACTGAAAGATCATTTGAAGCAGCTCCTACGTCCCCTTTGCATAGGAACTTGTTTAAATGCAAGAGTTCTCTTTTAACCCATAAATCAACTTTTGAATACATACTAGGAGGTGATGAAATTATAAAGATACTTTGTAGTAGTGTAGGATATTCCCCCTCCCTTCCCACATCACAGTAATACCTTTTACACAAGATACACAGTTGTATGACTACTAGAGTTAATCCAATATTTTAAAATTAAATAATGAAATAATTATGTTATTGCAAGATGGAAAATGAAGGAGGCCTCCAAGAGTGAATTTCTGATGCACAGCCTTGCAACTGCCTTTCTTTGTGTAGCAGTCTGACCAAGGTCATGGGAGGATGGCAGCTAGGGTAGATGGTCTCCACTTATGGACTTCATCTGTGTTTGGAGTTGTGCTTCTGTGTGACTAGCTGCTAGTCTACAGTAGTTTGACTCTGCAATAATTTTATTTATATATGTATGTAAATCAGTGCAGCTTAGAATACGGAGAAGGCTAAAGATATTTGGAAAGACTTGGTCTAAATGATTGTGAAACATATTTGCGTGATGGTCAGAAAAAGCTAATTTTTTGTGGCTAGGATCACCTGAACCTGATATAGAGTGGTCACTGAGCCATGTCATAGTGCCATATATACATACAAGTAATCTTCCTTATAGAGTCAAGTCTTCCTTGATGTTCTTCTGAAAAAGGGTTGTTTTTGTTGTTGTTTGTTTGTTTTGGTTTGTTGGTTTTTTGTTTTTTGTTTTTTTTTTTTTTTGAATGCTTAAGCCCATTAGAACTGAATACTTCTTTTTCATCCTCATTGCTTTTGGTGGGAGGTTTAGATCTCTCTGTATATACTGATAATAAAAATAGTTAAAAGATTGTATTTCTTTAAAAATAGTCCCATAGAACTGGTTATATTATGTTTCTGTGTTATACAGGTCACCAGAAAGGCCTACCGGAGATCTTCGGGAAAGAATGAAGAACAAACGTCAAGACATTGAGGCTGAGCCGCAGAAACGAAGTACAGAGGAATCATCCTCTCCTGTTAGGGTAAGAATGGAGTTTGCAGAACTCCAGAATCCCTCAGTAGCAATTGGGCAGTGTGTCCTAGAAACCTGATTGTGGTGACTTGTAATACTTGAAATGTTTAACAAATCGATCATTTTTTACATAGTATGTGGCATATTTCATTATGAAGTGTCTTAATAGTTGTATTTGCTATTTTATAGCACTTTTTGATCTTTTGGTTCTCAGAGATCTTATAAATCCTACAGACTAAAATATGTTATAAATACTGATAAACAGGTACTTAATAACAGTGCAGACTCTTTAATATTACCAAGAAAGTATATTAACCGTTGTTCTAATCATCCATTATTTTTCCCGCTGATATTTATTAATATCCATTGTTTACGTGCATCCTGACTCCAGTTGTTCATCTCAAAGTTACTTTCGATGAGACAATGCAGTTACTGTTGTGCTGTTGTTCATTTCACCTTCCTCCTCACATACTCATTAGCCATCCCAACTGCTCACTTTTGGATTTTGCAACAAATTAATTCATCATCATTCGCACTTCCTAAGCATCCTTCTGCAACCCTAACCCCCTTCAAATATCAAAATTTACTTTAAAATTGTTATCTATTTCTGCGCTGATGTTACAAATAAGGACAGAGTTGGTAGTGTGATCCTGCCACCTGTGTAACAACAGCATCAGTGTGTTCTTGCATCATGTTTTTTAAGACTAACTTTATATGAATAAATGGTTAAATTTTTTTTTGTGAAAAATCAGTTTTGCTTCTGCAGGTATTAACAGCATTCTTTTTTTCTCTGGGTCTGTTCCTACTTGCTGTGTGAAATGAATTTTTCTGTCAGGTGTAAAGAAATCAACAGCAGCTGCTATCATTAAATTAACAGAATGGCTTACCTTCCAAACGTTTTCAGTTGCTGTTAATTTGTATAAACTTTCGATCTTTTTATTCTTTTACTTAAATGTGTTTCTTTTATTTTCTAATAGTTTGAATAAACTGTTTAGTTACTGAGTACATGGTTGGTGGGAAGAGTGTTTTTTTTTTCCAACCATTATTAAAAATTTACTGTAACTTCTTCTCTCCTGGTACAACTCTAATTTTGATGTAATTCTTGCTTTTGATTAGTTAACCCTGCTATTTATAGTGTTCTATTCATGCAATAATAAAATACTCTTAAACAACTAAACCCCAAATAAAGGTGAACTGGAAGCAGGAATCAAAAGGAATTGGAGAATTAGTGCATCTGTTGAAGTACCAAAGAGTTATTTACAGGATAAGCACACTGCAGAGAAAAAATTGCTCTGCTTCAATCTCATAAAACAGAAGGCTGAGGAAACCACTGAGTTTTTGTATTAATTGCACGGAGGCAACTGTGGAAAATGTGGGATATCCAAAGAAAATATTCTGGAACAAATAGATGAAGAGGGACAGTCGTCAAGAGTTGCATTGCAAAGAACCAGGATATCCAAAAGAACAGAAGACTGAAGTGACTGAACTGCTTACAGAAATCTTGCTCCATCATTAGAGTTACTGTTATGGTGGAGTTCTAACGATTAACATTTTCATCTCTTACTAAGCTTCTGGGATAACTGAGGAAATGGATAAGAAGTCTTAATTTTATTTTGAAATAATGAAAGGTAGCTTGTTTCATAAAAAGTTTCATAATTGTGGTTTTGGTTTTTGTTGTTGTTTTTTTTTTCTTTTTAAATAAAGAAGAAAGAGCACTGTTCCTGCAGTCAAAATTTGTGCTTCACTGATCTATTAGCACTGAAACTTTAACAGAGAGTAGTGGGCTAAAGGAGAACTGATATAAGTGAAATCTTAAATAGCTTCTTTTGGAACAAAGCTTTTGAGGAATAGATGGAAGAATAACAAGTATAACAATGCCAGGTTTAGAAGGCAGCTAAGGGCAACGTTTTAGATTAATTTCAAATGATGAAATTACAGAGGATGCTATGGTGCTTCATTTAAAGAGCTATTACTTTTAAGAATGTGAAAAAATGATGGACATCCCAAATGTCAAACTTTGCAGAAGTTATGAAAATACTAATTGAGATTAATAAAGTCAGAGGAATGCCATAGGGACTGGGGAAAAGATTTTCGGCAGTACAATGGCAGATGAAACATGGTGTTGGGCGAGTGCAAGGTAATGCACAGTGAAGGAAGTATTTAATACAAAAAAAATGTGAATTAATATTTTAAAAGTAACTGAAACCATCCAATAGAAGAAGTTATTGTGGACAGCTCAATGAAAGCATCGGTTCAAAAGTACAGTTGCAGTCACAGAAACAAATACTCAGGTACATAAAAATGGAATAGAAAATGATCAATATTATGCTGTAGGAATTAATGGTTCAGTTTTATTTGAAATGCTGTTTGGTTATGATCACCTGTATGCAAGACAATACAGTCAAAGGTTTTTTTGAAGTGAGCAAGGAGTGAGAAGGAAACTGGAGAGGAGAAGAAAGGAGATGTGGTGAATGCATATAATGTATGGTTGAGAGAATGTAAACTAGATGCGTCTTACTCATACTTCATCCCAGTAGAAACAAGAGCAAATTTGAAAATGATAAGGGGAAATGCTAATTACATTATATATGACAATTCTACCTGATTGCCAGAAGATACAGTCAAAAACGTGAATAGGTTCCAAAAAAAAGTTGAGACAGTACAACTAGCATAAAATCTTTTCAGAAGAGAAGAGATTTCCTGTTGCTTGCAGATATAAGATAACCAGTAAAATCTATACGTATTTAGGAAGAAAAATCCTATATGGACAGCTTATAAAATATATTCTTTATTATTTCTTCATGTCTTGTACTATTATTTTCAGAGACATTCTGCTATGTTACATGGACAACTACAGCGAACTCAGTCGTTTTTGTGTTTCTTAGATTTGTGTTTGGAATTATTTCAGTTCTGTATGTTAGTATGTCAAGTATGTTAATAATTAGGAAAGGTTCTCGCTGTTACTGTATTTAGGTGGAATTTTTTGTGTTGAATTTTTCTCTGAATTATGAGAAGCTAGTTATATTGGAGTATTTGAAGTAAATAAAGTAAAGCAACTTCTGGGAGGTTTGTGTGATTTGGGAAACAGTGGGAAGAACTTAATTTACCTTTAGGAAAGGTTTTCGTAAGGAATGTGTATCACTTGTTTCATATCTGTGCTTTTTGTTGCTGTGGCTTTTGAATATCTGCACTGGAAATGGAAGTCAGCATTGTCTTCCATCTCTGAAATGGAATCAATACGTGTTCATTTCAGGGAAACTTCATTTTCTTGTATGTTTGTGCAGTGTGGTAGTAGTTTTCACTAGAAAGGTATTATATGTAGAGCAAAATAGTATTGTGCTTACCCAAAGGATTTGAGCTGTAATACATGATAGCTTGTTCTAGAGTTAAAGTGACTTCTGAATTAGTTTATATTGCTGCTGCATGTACATGTGCTGAAAAGGCTGAAACTGAAGCTTCTGCCTTCTAAAAATTGTAGGTTGTAAGCCTTATAAATATTCTCTCCATTAGTATTGGCAAAATAACACTTTTTGGCTAGAAGCATGTTTTGCAGGGGTGAGTCCTTTAGTGCTTAGCCAAACTCTTCTGGTTGTAGTGGGAAGTTCATTCAAGGAGACATCAAGTCTCGTGTTGTAGAGTGCTAATTATGTCTTATGAGCTGTGGAACTTCAACTTAAGTAGATGTTAAATTTAATAAAATCTCATAGAATTCAGTCATAATGTCGTATTTTTTTCTTAAGTAGCATTTCTCCTAAAATTCAACATTAAACTGTAATAATCTATTCAACACATGTAAATAGTTTAACTTTGAGCACATACATGAAAACAGCATAGAAAAAGTCTACTAAACTATTGTCTACACTTAGGACAGTTTAAAAATTTTTTTTAGTAAATAATTATTATAAAGGTTTCTTGTTTCTCTTCTAGTAAATGGAGTTTTTTTCGGAGTCTGCAGTGAAATAGTTTACAAGCGTGTCTGAAGTGGATACAGTATCTTCCAGTACAAATAAAAGACATGCTTTTGCTCTTTAGGAGTTTGTTGTATTTTATTTTTGGCTTATTAAGAGAGAGAGACAAAAAAACAATGTAGAGTTTAAGGAGGTCTGTGAGGATATGAATGAAATATTTATTCATTAACTAATATAACTCATAGTATGAGGGAATGAAATGCATTGTAAGTGAAACAAATACAATTAAAGGAATATATTGAAGATTTTTCCATGAGAAAATTTGAATATGTGTTCTATACCGTCATAACTTAAATTCTTAAATTGTGTGCCCCAGGAAAATATACTCAGTTTCTAAGCTCAGATTTGTTTTTCTTCCAAGATGCTGTGTTACCAGAATCTTTTCTCCTGATGATTAAACTGAAGTTGCTTAGTGTATGGACGGGCTTTGATCAAGTTGTGCTGACTCGTAAAATAGCATGCTTGCATAAAAATTGTCTATTCCCTTCCCCTCTGTTCAATAATTCAATAAAATTCCTCTCATAGATGATTTTGTTCTCAATTCTTCTTTAGAAGTATGATTGTCCCATTGTTGCCACTACCGAATCTCTCCACTGCAAGGAAAAAATACGGGCTGTTTCAATTATGCTCATGTTGGGTTGTAAGTTTGAAGATGTAGGTGAGATTCCTATAGGTTGTGTACAGAGTTTCTAACATGGAGTATTAAATTGGTCTTGAAGCATTCTGAGTAAACTGCATGTTCTTTGTTGACAAGTTATTTTGTGAATTGGCCTTGAGAAGTTTTTCAAAGTTAGTGTGTGTATATATATATAGGGGATGTCCTAACATTTGCTAGTACCACATAATGTTGAATAAATAGAATCTAGTATTTGTGTTTAAGAAATAATGTTTATTATTGTAGGAACTAGTTGGATTATATAGCAGAAGTAAATAGTTTACTAGAACAGATTCAGCATTCAAGGAGAACAGTCTAGAAAAATGAAGGTGCTCCAAGAGAAAAAAAAAAAAAAAATGTTGCAAGAGAGGCTTGTTGATAAAGCTGCAAACTTTCAATCTTATAAAAGTTTTTTTTTTTTTTTTTTTTTCTTTCCTTTTGTTCAAGTAACTTGCTTTGGAGTTTAATAAGGTTCTTGCTCTTAGACTGGAATGCATTTGGTATATGTTGTGGTGATGGCTTAGTTGATGTAGACTTGTCTACAGTTGATGTCAGAAACCAATGTGACCTGATAAGTTAGGATCTTGTGCATCATTTTAGAGATCCTGTAATGAAGTGAAGAAAATCTAACTTTCTTTTCTTTGTTCTACAAGCTGCTTTAAGTTACACTTGACACAAGTTAGTTCTTTAATGTGGAGCTCCTTTGTGTTATGTAGCAAATGGTCTGTTTTTCAAAACCTTTCAAGGCTTTGAATACGATCTACTTAATGCATCAAGATGAGGGGCTTGAAGATAACTGTTCATCGAAGTATTTTTCAGTTTACTAGGTAAAATAAATGCAGTATTTATTCTGTCATCACTTCTGTCATTGAACTAGAGTTTAACGTTGTTAAAGAATAAGAAGGAATAGTTTAATTTTACTCACTTAGGAGTGACTCTCCACAATATTATATTATTTCCTTACTGTGTTTCTGAGGTGGTGTTAAGGATTTAAGTCACAGTAAGGAATAGCTAGTGAAATTCTCAGGCATCTCCTTTTCTTGGCATAAAGGGTCCTACAAACCAGCACTGAAGAATCCCCAAAAGACAAAAGAAAGCACTATGGGAGGTGAGAACAAAAGGGGAGTGGGACAGGCTTTCATTATTTGCTATTTCTGGTTTCCTATGTAATAAATTAATCTGCAATACTTCTAAGCTTGGGTGTTTTTTTGTTTTGTTTTGTGAACAGTAAAAAAACAAAAACAACCTTGTCCTGTACTCCACTTGAGTCCAAGTAGATTATTTAGAGAATGTGGATTGAGCAGAGGCAATGATGCAACTATGTAGCTTTACTACTGGAATGTAATGGGGAGAAGAGCAGCACAGGTCCAAGTGCCTTTTGAAATTACCTTATTTCCTGTAAGAATAGTCTGTGGCATCCTTAGGTATCCATAGGACCATCACGGTCCTGTGCACCACATGGGCTATTTTGCCACGTGCTAAATGGGTGCTACTGCAATAGTTAGACTTGACTAGTAATATTGAGCCAATGAACATTCAAATATAAAGCTATTAAGAAACCTAAATTCCAGTGTGTTGCTTTAGATTTTTTCCCCTTTCTTCTGCCAGCCAAGGGTCCTCCCCACCTTTCCCACCCCTTTCTTTAACCCCTGGAGAGTTAAGTGGTTCAGCTTCTCGGAGGGTCATCTGCCTTGCATATGACATTCTTATTTACAGCTGAGAACTCTTATTCACGCTGTTAAACTTCTGTTTTTAAGAACCTGATCCATTCTTTTGGTTCCTATTTCAAACTTGATTCTCTGATACATGCTTGATTCTTGCCCTGCCTCTAAATCTTCTTATTTTATGAATCCCCTCTTCTCTCTTTTCCCCATCTGCTGTTTGCATACTGATTATATGAAATTGCATTAGAGTATTTTGCCTGTGGAGTCTCTGCTTATTTAAGAAGGTATTTGTTCAGCAAGCTAAAGGGGAAAATGCTTTTTGTACCACAAAAAAGGAGCAGCCAAAATACTATGTAAAATGTACCTGCTTCTTCAGGCTTCTTTTGAAAATAAAGTTGTTTACTCTAATGCAGCATTTTTCCCTTATAGAAAGAGTCTTCACGAGGAAGACATAGAGAAAAGGAGGATATCAAAATTACAAAGGAGAGAACACCAGAAAGTGAAGAGGAAAATGGAGATTGGGAAACAAATAGAGAAGGTAAGTGAAATTAAACTAACGGTCTGCCTACAGCTCAGAGAATTGCCAGAATACTGAGCTGCGTGTAAAGCAAAATGGTTAAAGATTTGGTCTCTAAGCAGACTACTTCTAAGCAGTAGCCATTAAGATTTATTTTTGGAAGAGAGCAAAGGAGCAATCGGAGTTGGACTGCTATAATAGTAAAACCAACTTCTTTTAGAAACATCCTGTTTTTGAATCCTCAGACAAGGAACTTGGCCATTGGCTACTCTGTGGCTGAGCCTTTTGCCTTTAGGTCACTAGCTGAATCCAAGATGATTTTGAAACTGATCAATCTGAGAAGAGAGCATGACTCCTTTCAAGTCAAAAGTCAGCAGGGTTTTTTTGCATAAATTGTGCTGGTGTGGACTATCTCATTAATAAGGGTGCAATTAGAATGAGTATAATAACAGCTGAAGGTGGCAGTTGGTAGCTATTCATCTTCTGTAAATGCTAGAAGAGTGGTAAGAGTTTTGCATTACTACTGTAGACTCTTTATGGTTGAAAGGTGATTTTGTTGTCCTTGGTGTTGATAATATTCATCCATTTACTATGCAGACAGTTGAGGAAAAATCTGTATCGTTTTCTCATCTCTCTTCTGAGTCTTTCCATTTCCCTTTGTTGAAGACCAAGTTAAACTGACACTGAAATTATAGCAGCTTCTAACAAAGTGTGGTGTTTACATAGTTTTGTAAGTGTCGATGTTTCAGCAGTAGTTAAAATATTGCAAGACAATGTGGTCCACCTTTGAGGATTCTTTCTACCAAACATAGTGATGCCAAAGGAAGAAACAGTCATTTTTCCAAAGAATGTGTAGCTCTTTATTAGGCAAGATGCTAGATATAAATAATTGTATTAGAATACATATCTACATTGTGTTCTTATAACCCCGAATCTTTTCAAAATGCACAAATAATTCTGTAGGTTAGCACTTTTGCTTAATGTTAACCTGGAAGTTCTGCATGATGGAAACAAAATGCAGACAGTCACAGTACCTTCCTAAACAAAAGGTTTTGTATTAAGCATTTGGAAGGGGGGGAAGCATGTGTTATACAATGAGGGAGAAGATGCATGATTCTAACTTAAATTAAGATGCCTAAAATTTGCACAGAATCATGGCAAAAATCTCTCTCAAATTAGAAATCTTCATACACTGTGGTTTACCTTTTCTGATAACTTGGAAATAATTTTGGCTAAACATATAAATGTAATTGTTAGTTGATTGAAGGTTTCTTGTCTAGTACTTTATTGTAATATAGGAAATTATGGTATAGTCAGTGTAGAAAATAAAGATTTTATAGTCCAAGCGGCAGACTTTGTTTCTGAAAAAAGAAAAAACCCTAGAAATTCCTCAAATGAATTCAGATATAATGAATCTATTTGCAGTAAAGTGTACTATAACTTATTTGTGGGGTGGAGCTCCTCTTAAAATTTCATTAAGTAGGTAACTTTTCTGTAGGATGGGCTGTAAGTGTTGCAAATACTGTTCTGCTGTGTTTTAAGCACACTGTATGAATAGAATAAGTGAAGGTGTATATTAACAGAAATTGTTAGGAGAAGAGATTAAAAGAATAAGATAGCAGTCACACTCCTTAAATGTAATACTGAGGGGTTTTATGATACTTTGTTCTGTTGCCACCTATAGAGTCCAAAAGAAATGTTACGCTCTGAAGTTTTTTCTCTTAAAAAACTGATTATAATATATGGTCTCTCCTTTCTCAGCTTGAATTTTCAGTGATTTAAGAAATACTGTGCTGTGGCATGTATGCATGAAAATAGAATCTAAGTCAAAGAAAATTCGCAACACAAAAACATCTATTTATATAAAAATATGTAATATGAATGTCTTAATTCTTAGACATTGAGGCTTCCAGCTTGAGAATTATGAATTTTTCAAAATGGTGTTGGTCATAGTTATAACCTCTGATGTGGATGAAGTAGAATGGCTGTCTCTTAAGTTGTGAGTGTTATATAAATAGACAGATGGACTGGGAAAGAACCTATGCTGTTAAGAACTGCACCTTTCTGTAGGCTGTTTTCATGCTTTCAAGACACATGAAGGGAATTTGTAGACTGAGTATAATTGTTGCGAAAACTTTTATATAGCTCCTGTGTGTCAAAAGGGGGGTGAAAACTAATGAATATTTAATGAGGTATCTTTTCTTGGAAGATTCTTTTATCAATGTGCTTTTTGAGCATTTGACTTAAGTAACTATAAACAAAATAAGAAGTGTAAACAGAGTGAGTAAAACTGCTTTCTTTTTCAACAAGATTTCAATTTCATGGCTTGAAGGGTGTGGAAGTAACTGACAACGACGTAATGAAAAAGTGAGAGGAAAAAAATTGTGATGTGAAAACCAAGGAGTAACAATGTTTTAAGTGTGCTTTTACCCAGTGAAAGAAGTCAGGTCATGCAGACCTCTTCTTTTATTTTAAAATCATTTTGTAGATGTAATTAAACAAGCGTATGAATTGATTTATGGGATACCATATTAAACAAAAAGCTCTAGTATTGTACATTACTATATAAATCCATTTCATGTGAAATTTCCCAATTAAGCAGGGAATATCCACATATTTTTGGTCTTTGTGAAAACACTCTTTGGGGATATTTTTATTATTTAAATAGAAGTAAATGGTTTACTGAGTTTCCCTTGCTACCTCAGATTAATAATTGACACAAGTCTCTAGAATAAGTGAAGTGTTATTATTAATGAAGTTTAAGTATTTTAATTGTGGGTCATATGGGACTAAGTGGAGTTATTTCAGGTTCACACAGATAATTGGAGGAGAGATTTGGCTTAGCTTTGTTGATCCATTTATGCAATGCTTAAAAGTCACTGAAATATTTATGCTTGGCATCCAGTATGCTAAAGGAATATTATTTATTTCATATGTAATCTGTTTACTAATCTATTTACTTTTTTTTTAATAAAGACTCTGATAATGGAGATGTTAACTATGATTATGATCATGAGCTGTCTTTGGAAATGAAGCGCCAAAAGATTCAGAGAGAACTCATGAAGTTGGAACAGGAAAACATGGAGAAACGAGAGGAAATTGTCATTAAAAAAGAGGTTTGTATTCTGTAAATGCAAAATGAAAAAAAATAAATCATCATCCGCTTCATAGAGCTTTCTAAGCTACAAATGTTCTACTGTGTCACATAATAGTAGATAAGTGGCATGTGTATAACTTGATGTGTGACTTGGATATTGGTTGCATCTGGCAATCATCTGGCACCATAAACAAGTTTTCTCCTTTTATGAAGTCAGCTATTAAATGAGTAGGAAACTTTGCAATTTAATGATTTAAAGCTAATAAAACCTTTAACAGAGATGACATGTAGAAGAAAACACAAGGCATAACTTACGCCAAGCTCCTTTTCCTACATTTCTTGCAGTAACAGAGGAGAGTGACAGAGGGGCTGTTACCAAAGCGCTAGAAGGCCTAATCTGTGGAAGATTAAAAAAAAAAAAAAAGTGTGTGTGGGGGGGAGTCTGAAAGAAGGAAAGAAGGTCCTTTTTTTGGGCAAACTTGAATGCTAACTGGGATCATGTTGACTTTAAACTTTTAGTTACAGTTTTTGTAATGTATTAAAGTACATCATCTTCTCTTCCCCTACCCTTTTCTTGTCATGTTTCTTTCATGGTGTTCTTGTAAGCTAATAAACTGTTCTGCAAACTATGTGTTTTATTTGAGGTACACGTGTAAATAGTTAAGATCTTGCATCTAGACTGTTGCTATATTTACATATGACATGTATCATCATACAGCGAAGCTTTTGAGCAGCAGTATTTTAACATTTAATATATTCTTTTCCTCAAGATTTCTCCAGAGGTGGTTAGATCTAAACTAACACCATCACCATCACCAAGAAAGTCTAGCAAGTCTCCAAAACGAAGATCTAGTCCCAAATCTTCCTCTTCGGCTAGTAAGAAAGAAAAGAAAGCATCTGCTGTATCTTCCCCACTTTTGGATCAGCAGAGGTCAGTATGCAGATGCATCCTGGGAGAAAGTGGGAGCAGAGAATCACATTGATTTTTATTACTGGGGTTGTCATAATTAACGCAGTTTTTCATTTTCCTTGCTTTCAGAACTATTGATTTTATAACTTCAGGGAAAAGTCTCTAAATTTTGCACTGTGAGTCATGTATTGCGGGAAATTGTTATATGCATGTAGTTGTCATTTTCATCGTTTACAGCAGGCCTTTTCTTTTTGAATGTCCAGAGTCTCTGGGAAGTGATGAGGAAATATAAATAACTGAAGTGAGAGGCAATTTTCTTTGAGATTCTACAGCCTGCAAAATAGCTCATCTAGACTGAAGTGAAATATTTAAAATTTGACCAACTTCACATTCTGTTGGTATTGCATGTTGCTGTTCAGGAAATAGTTTGATTTTCAAGACAGGGAGTTTCTCAGACTTCAGGAGGAGAAAAGGAGGAGGAATGTGGGTGAGGGAAAAAAGTAAGGACAGGGTACATGAAAACTGCAGGAAGTTCAGACTGGGCACCTTGCCACAAAAATTCAGTCTACAGAAACTGTTTTTAAATTCTTGCTGGCTGCAGGAGCTTTCAAATCATTGTTTTGTGCTTTTAGATGGAAAAGAAATTACTGCAACAGTATAAGCAGACACGTCTGTATTTGCAAAGCAAAATCTTTAAAATAAGAACAAACCAATACTTCTTGCTACAAGAGGGTAGAACATGGGGTTAGTATGCTACTGACATGTATGTGGTGGCATGTAGTTTATAAGGTTTATGTCAATGATAATTTATATGAAAAACTAATGGTGTAAATATTTTCATAATATGAAATACATATTCAAAAGCAGTCAGATGCTTTATCCTGTGTCAGGTAGTTAACTTTAAATCTAAGACAAGAGTTATTGTAGTCATTTTCTGTACGTGAGTGGGTTATTGCATTGCAGAATTGGGAGTCCAAACAGACAAGATATTCCAGAGTTCTGGTCTTGTGGTGTATGCAGTTCATGCAAGGACATTGTAACGTTGGAAAATAGTTCTGTCTGAATGGGAGCAGTTCCTATTTTTGCTCACTTGCTTCAGAAATAAAGGTTATAAATTGAAGAGCTCAATGTGAATTTTTACCACCTGCACTCACTCTTCAGTCAAGTTATTGAGCACTGCTTGCTAATGGCGTGGCGAATCCTATCCTAAAAGCTTCAAGGCCCTTTACATTATAACTTTCTGCCAACATCTGAGAAATCATCATTTGAAGTAGTTGGCAGTCCTTCATTTTTTTTTTCTTGTTAATTTATCTCTAGGAGTTCTAAAAGTAATCAGAGTAAAAAGAAAGGTCCTCGTACCCCTAGTCCTCCTCCTCCAGTACAAGAGGAAACTCCCTTAGGAAAAAAACACAAAGAAAAACATAAAGGAAAAGAACGTTCAGAAGAAAAGACAAGGGAGGTGAAAGAGAGAGGGCGTGACTTTGAAAGGCACAAAGAGAAAAAAGAGAAGCAGAGGTAAGTTATGTTGCATTATTAGCTTTTAACTTTACAAGCAAGGTCACATTAATGTTATCTTTTATAAAACACAGAATAGTAAGGGATTTATACCTGCTTTGCCAACATCCATTTCAGTACTCATTAAATACTTTCGATGCATTACGTAGATAGATTGATAAACTAAAACATATTAACAGGTTTAAGTTGGATAATGAGTTTTTCAAATGCCCTTTTGAAAGATTCAGTATTTTTCAGGAAGCTGGACCTTCAGCAATGAAACAATTCATTTGCCAAAGTCTTTATCAAAATCATTTACTTGTCTGCTTGTCTGCTTTTTGAAATCCTAGAGGACTGATATCTTCCTAAATTCGCGGTGGCACATTTAGACTTTCCCTGACCTTCTGTAGGTTAAAAAGTATTTCTGAAGAAGTCAAAGGTTATTGCAATTTTAGCATTTCTTCACTTATGCATATATATATATGTGTGTGTGTGTGTGTATGTATGTTTGCATATATATCAAAGTGTGGACTTACACGACTGTTCCCATTATTTTCTGAAGCATAGTTGTCCATTGAAGTTGTTAAATATAACACTTGCATTTTTAAGTCCTATATTCCCTTGATGAAAATCGGGTACGTATTCATAAGTGCTTGTTTGCTAACTGGCATAGCAAAGACTAAGGGGTTGAAGACCAGTAAGTGGTGTATTTTAATTGATACAGTAAAAACACTGCAATTTGTTTAAAAATAACTTATTTTGCTCATGCTTGCCCACTCAGTTACTGGAAGGCCATAAACAGTAGAAAGGAATGTTCTTGGTAGTACTGAAGGGGTCAAGAGAGTAGTTGGCACATGGTTGTGCTATAATCAGGTATTGCTGTGGTGACTGCAGCCTTTTATTTCAGCATTGGATTTTTGTAGATGTTTTTATAATAAAAATTAAGACATGCCGTACATCATGAAGGTTTGACATTAAGTGAAATAGCTGAAGGTTCAGACATATCTTTCATTTATTTGAAACTGTGATTAGTGTTTGAAAATGTCTGTGAACTTGAGAATTCTTAAATAAAATGCTAACATAACAAATTTTTAAGTAGGGCAGCAAGATAAGTCTTTATTGATAGGAAATTTGTTTCACCGCTGCCTGAAATATTAGGTAAAATTATACACACATTTTGGTTTTACTATCTTATAGTCCTGGATTTTACAATCCAATAATAAGGAAGAAATTTAGTCCATATCTTGCATTCCTTAGTTCTTCTAACTTTAAAATAATTTCATGAAATTACAGATGGAACAAAAGATTCTTTAAGAGTAGCTGTTGACCTTGTAAGCACAGGTTCTCTCTTAGAAATGTACTAATGTCATGTTATGCCTGTTGAATAAGCTGCTCTTTGTTTCCCAGAGATCCTTCTGAAGGCTCCCATAGACAGAAGCGTTCTCCTAGTCCTGCAGATCATTCTGGCAGTAATTCCTCCCCTTCCAGAGAGTATTCGCCACCTGCTGCAAGGCGACGACAAGCCTCCCGAGCCCCAGCAAAGTCAACTACTCACAAGCATAACTTCTCACCCTCTCGCAGGTGGGTGGTCATTTGCACAGATTTTATTTCCATTAACAGTTCTACTTTAGAAACTTCCTCTGTTGCTTTGACTATTTCTTCATATGTGTCCGTGGGTCTGTGTGCACCTCAAAAACTTGAGCTCAGAGGCTTCTTTATGGTGTTTTTTTTTTTGTTGTTGTTGTTTGTTTGTTTGTTTGTTTGTTTGTTTTGTTTTTGCCCAGGTACTACATTGAGAGTACCTGTCATGTCAGGAACACAAGTCATTGTGCAGGCTTCCGTTCTTCAGTTCCTCTCAAACGTTTTGGCTTGGGGTGCAGCTTCAGAAGAGGGACATGTTCTTTCTGTGATCCTTTGGGAACTTTTTTTTCTCTTCCTCCTCTCCTCGCTTCTTAAAAAACACAAAATGTGAGAAATTTTCTATCTTGGAGACAGAGAAGGAGCAGAGTTTCTCCATTCTAAAATGGATAAAGTCTTGCACAGATCGTGGTTCTACACATCTTTCCTGAAAAGCAAGAGCAGCTGACTAAACAGTACAGTATGAGGACATTGTTTGTTTGTCTTCAGAGAAGGATCTTCAAAGAAGATATAATTCCTGCTGGTTCTAGAGGCCTTAGAGAAAAATCTTTTGCCATCCTGGGAAAAGTTACATCTTAGTTTTAAAAAGAAAGGGAGAAAGCATTTTATTTGGGGCTTTAAAGAATCTGTAAGCTTAAGTTCAGAACAGTAGTGCCAAATAACGTAACCCTCTCTTTGTAATGGGAGAGGATGCACGCTTATTTTCCATACTTCTGTTGAGAAGGGTGGGGGAAGGACACCAGGTATCCTGTATATATATATGTGCATACTGATAGAACAAGAAAAACAAAACACATCTGTTCAGCTATCCTAAGGTCTCTAAGCAAGCTCTTGCTGCTGTGGTTACTCAGTTCAGATAGAACAATGTTGTATTGTGTTAAGCTAGGCATCATTGATGAACACTTTCTCCAAATTAGATTGTTTATAGGGAAGGTAGTAGAGCATTCAACTTCCCCCTGCAACTGGCAGTAGTGAGACTGAAAAATACATTTGCAGCATCCCTTTCCCCACTTTTTCTAGGCTACTCCAATGTTTTGCTTGTCACTGCTTGCGTGGAGGTTCTGTGCAGACACATGAAGTGTTGTGGAAGGGAGTTAAGCAGGGCAGATAAGTGGGCCTTCTGCTAGAAGCAAGGAAGCACGTTTAAAGTGTTCTATTTGTCTCCAAACAGTTCTTGATAGCCTTCCATGCAAGCAAATTTTGGTAACCCTATGTACCTTGGTTTAATGATGAAAAGTAAATGTAGTCTTTGTTTAGAGATGGTAAGTCATGAAATTAGATTCTGTCAGTTCTGGCTCTGACTGAGTTTTACTTTCTGAGTGCTTTGGAAGTGTTACTATTAAATCCAGGCTATCTGTTTTGATTGTATGTGACCATGTGTACAGATCGTCATCTTAGAGGCATGCAGACTACTTGTTCGCTCGAAGTAGCGAGTCCTCTGCTTTCAGTGGTCAGACCTTCCCTCTTGTGATGAAAAGCTGCAGCCAGTGTAAACATGCAGGCATGGAAACAGAGAAATTTGAGTTTACTTTTTCCTGCTATTCATGAGGAATGTCTACCTATAGCACGCACAGGAGACCTTGAGGTTTTCTCTTTCTCCAGACAAAAGAAGCTACAGGCAAACATCCTGGAGGTCAGACTGCACACAGACATTCCAGGCTTCCCTAAGCTACAACAAGTAGCTTACTTTTCTTTCTGCCATTTTCCTGGGTGTTTTTCTAATAGTACTGAAGTGGTTCTGTTCAAGCATTATTTCAGACTGTCCTGTAAAAATTTTGTTTGACTTCCTTCAATTGACAAGTCTGAAGTTGAAGTGCCTCAAGGAAAAGTTACTGTGCATCCTTTAGTGGATGTATCTGCTTCTGTAATGGAATCCAGATGTAGAACCACCACCTCTGCAAGACTTGGTCCTATGATGATCAATGTACTATTCCATGGGGCTCTGAAGGCAATTTTCTTGAGCCACTGACATTGACTAGAAGGAAGAATAAAATGCTGATATTAATAGAGGATTCGCACCATGTTGTCTTTTACCTAAAAAAGACTTCTTTACAGACAAGAGTTCCCACCTCAGGTTGCCAGTGATTTCACTTAACATTCTGTTCCCACAGCTTTGCTCCTTGGAAGCTGAATCATTACTCTGTATTCTTGACGTAAGGAGAATCTTTTTACCTGCACAGAGTCTGAGTCTTTTAGAAAATGGCCTTAGCCATGAGATCTACTACTGAGCAGCATTGATGACTGTCCATTTGGGTCTTGGATAGCATCATACGTGCTATAAGCCTGCTAACCTGAATTATTCCAGAGTTCTTACTGTTCACAGCCCAACTGACAGCTGTCTCGCTGAGAAAAATTTCTTGTGACATTTGCAAGATATTCAGCAAAAGCTGTATTACATATATACCTTTACCAATTGCTGGGCTATTATGGAATATTGCAGGAAGATCCTGCCTTTGGTAAAGTAGTCCTTCCTTTGTGAGTCACCTGAAACTGAGAAATTCATCTGTATGATCTAGATACTTGTTTGAAGTCGCTGACACTGAATATGGACATTCAAAAGCAGAAAGTAAATTACTTAAGTGGAATTTTTGAAAATGCATTGTCCATGTGTGGTTACTCTGACTCGTGCTTTTCTCTTTGGAGTCTCTGAAATTTTGTGTAGCGGAAGGCAGTTGGGAATTAAGGGCAATGCATATTTCATGAGAAAAGACACTTGCAAGTTGCTTAGATGCTGATAAAGAAAAAAGCCACTACTGAGCTCAAAGGCTTGAAGCATGTGTGTGTTCACATTAGACTGTGTATGTGATAACATATTATGAGGAAATGTGCTCACTGTTGTGTAAATGATCATTAGTTAATCTATGGGATTTCCAAGATGAGAGGCACTTGGTATAAATTTTCTTCTTATTCTGTTAGACAAGAGATTTCCCTGCTTGCATAAAAATTCATGTTTGCTAAACTTTTAAGTAGATATGCATATGAGTTCCCAGGATCCAGGCCTAAATTGTTTAAAGATCAATGCTTGTAATAAAAGAAAGAAATTAAAAATGCAAAAAATGGAGACGCTGTTGCTTTCTAACAACAAAAAAAAATGTATGCTGTTGGGAGGAGAGGGGAAATGCCCTTATATAACACTATATAACAGTTACCATCTAATTTTAGCATGACGTCCAAAAAGTAGGATATTTTGAAGAAAACAATTGTACTCGGTTTGTGGGGTGGGAGAGAAGATCACGTTTTTTTGTTTCTTCCTTCTCTTCCCCTGAGAAAACAGTCTAATATATACAATATTTATATATATGATATAGTATATATAATGTAATTTTGATTGGAAAACTTGTTCTTGGATATTAAATAAACTATTGCCATTTAAAGATATGTATACTTTGAAATATGTGGGACAACATCAGTTGGATGTTATAGAAATAGCACTTGTTTTCAACGGACAGAGGATTGAGAATGCACAAATTATTTTAATCCCTCTATTTTGTGTAGGTATAGTAGTTTAACTTTTTAAATCAAGTTATTACATGTGCGACTGTTCTAACCCTTCATTGCAGGTCTGCTTCCCCGTCAGGTCAGCATCATTCTCCCATATCCTCTAGACATCACTCCTCTTCATCGCAGTCAGGCTCCTCTGTTCAAAGACATTCTCCTTCCCCACACCGCAAAAGAACTCCTTCTCCCTCCTATCAAAGGACAGCTTCCCCGCCTGCAAGGCGATCATCTTCCCCCTATCCCCCACGTTCTTCCTCTTCTCCTCAGAGGAAGCGAAGCCCTTCGAGACACCGATCTCCTGGAAGAGAAAAGGGAAGGCACGATCGTGATCGGACTTCACAGTCTCATGATAGGCGCCACGAAAGGCGGGACGGTATGAATAAAAATAGCACTTCTGAACAATTTTTATTTGTTTGCAGATTGATTTTTGAACAGAGGTTTTTCAATTTGTGACATTATCTGCACCTATCCCAATGGCCAGGTGGTGAAGAAAATGCTGGCGAAAATCTGTATAGTTCTTCCTGTGCTGGTGGTGCTGTTTTCAGGGTCTGTGCAATGGCATTGTTCCTGATAGGACTGCTTAGGTAGGCTCAGCTGGTCCAAGAGGTCCTGTAGGCATCTGTTTAGGTGTTTCTTGTGTGTAATGCAGTGGTGGTGTCAGTAGGTAAGTGATCCTCCCTTTGTATGAGGCATATGCTAGTGGATCAGTTGAGTGGCAGCAGGATATTTGTAACTGTTGTTCATTTCTGTGAGGTGCCCAAATGCTAAGCCAGTCGTCACTGATTGCTTTGTCCATTGTGTTTTTCACTGACATTAAGTGAGGCGTATGCAAAGAAAAAGTCCTTCCCTCTGGAAATCTTTGAAGTTGGTTGAGCAATCTCTGATTGGCAAACATGCCATTTCTCTTAAGAGACAGATTATGAAGAGTACATATGTCAGCTTTTTTTTTTTTAGACTGACTGTAAACTCACTTTCCTGTAGCAGTAGCATTGTAAATAATTAAAAA
>VXAA01004105.1:174642-204690 GCA_013399115.1 Anseranas semipalmata | reverse complement strand
AAAAAAAAAAAAAGATTTTAGCAGTGCATTGAAGTCTTAAAAGCAAGTGGTCTAATTATAGCATAAATTTCCTGAAAGTACGAGGGGGATGAGAGGACCTATGATTGGAGGAAAAATGATCTTACCTTTAAATTACTGAAGTGTGCTTCCTTTCTAATGTCTTAAAAATTTATTTTTACTATACTTATTCCCTTTTGAACAGGTAAATATTTGTAAAGCACAAATTCAAATTCAGAAAAAGATCTTTAAAGCTTACTGAAATATATAGGTAGATAGCCAGCCTGATTTTATTCTTTTTCCATATAATTTTAATTTTCTGTGTATGTCAGAAGTATATTTTGACTGTATTATTTCAGTGTTATTTGTCCTCTAAATTTTTGCTTGCTTTGATTAAACTAGGTATATAACACTGTTTTAAATGTTTTACAGAAACTAGAGGGAAAAGGGAAAAAGAAAGAGAAACGAGAGATGATCGTGACTATGATCAGGAGCAGAGTACCTCCAGGGATCATAGAGATGACAGAGAATCTCGTGATGGAAGAGATCGGAGGGAGACAAGAGATAACAGAGATCGGAGGGAGACAAGGGAATCCAGAGACACTCGAGACTCCAGAGATACGAGAGATTATAGCAGAGATAACAAAGATAGTCGTGATCAAAGAGACTCACGTTCCACGCGAGATTCTCATGACTACCGAGACAGAGAAAGTCGAGATACCCATAAAAAGGATGACCAATACCAGGAGGACTCGCGCAGCTATGGAAGATCCCATGGCAGAGAGGAGAGCTCTCGTGCTGAAACAAGGAATGACTCCAGAAGTGACTCCAGAAATGACAGCAGAAGTGATCGAACTGGCAGAAGTCGAGGCAGAGGTCCAGAATTATCTGACAAAGGTATTACATGATTTTAAAAAATGATTGTGTCCTTATCATTGGAGATTGAATATTGACATTCTTATTACATTGTTCGATATTACTTATGGAAATGCTGAATAGTTCATGCTTTAAGTTATGTTCAATTCTATTGTCATTAAATTAGAACAGTTGCTTAAAATTATAGCACTTCTGCATTCTCCACTTCACTTAAAATTATAACACTTCTGCATTCTCCACTTGTTAAAGTGATGTACAACTGGTATCTTGCCATACCATTTTAAAACAAACTTGAACCCCTGCACCACTCTTAATGTTTCTGCAACCCAACTCTAGGTTTTCCCATGGGCCACAGACTCACACGAGAGGCTGATGTGTGGTGGAGGATTAGTAAGGGGCGGTGTATCTTGAAGTACCGGGCGGCAGGTTTTTTTTTTCTCAAGAGCAACTGCGTTGGCACTTGAAAACCATCTTTGACCCCCCCATCCCACCCTTCTAGATTGACCAAAAATGGAATTTTAACCTTTGGCAGTATTTTTGAAAGTTTGATGTGCTTTGTAGAACAGCTTCGGTTATAACCTTTTACCTCTATAATAAATATATTCCGCGTTTTTTCATTAAAAATGCCATACAATTTTTACAGGAAAAATGATCTCTCTTATTTTCCTGCTGCCTAGTCTGTAAGCTTACATCATACTCAGAGCAGATGTGAACTGACTTTTCGACTGTTTTATTCCCAGTCAGGAGACTCCATGTTATGACTAGGGAATGGTGATGTAGGAAATCTTGAGTTTGCAGTTGGAAAATAATAACTTTGCAATTAAAAGGTGTGAAATTCAAGAGTTCTTGGTTGAGCTTGACAGTGCAGTTTTTATTTCCATGAACAGTTAATTCAACTTTATTAAAAAGTTACTACTTTAGTTAGTATAAAACATCAGTGGATTTCCTAATATGTGAGAACTCATCTTTTATATCGATGCATCACTATTAGGAAGTCGGGGGACTAGAGGATCCCAGGCTGATGGTCACAGCAGCAGTGGAAACTACCACGATAGTTGGGAATCAAGGAGTAGCTACGCTGATCGGGATCGCTATGATAGTCGAGACCAAGCAAGAGATTCCTCCTTTGAAAGAAGACATGGTGAACGGGACAGGCGTGACAACAGAGAAAGAGGTATTTTAATGTATATTTTTATACACACATATATGTAGTTGAAAGTATATGTATGAATGTATGTTTCTCTCTCATTTCCTCCCCTTCCTACTACTAATTCATAAATAACTGCACACTGACACTAGTCCTATCCTTGATGTAAGTTGACTTCATTAGTACAGGTAACCAGTACAGATGGTACAGGTACCAGTGATCATGGAAAGTGTATGCAAGACAGTTCTTTTAGACATAGTGTGCAAGATGTCAAACTTCTGCACCTGAAATAGTACGCTGTTGTCTTTGAGGAACTTGGTACCAGCTTCCACTCTGGAGAATAATTGTATTGCTCACCAATTAAGAAAATAGAAGGAGTCAAGCAAATAAAAATAGTATGGAAATGAAGGGATGAGCTGTGAAGAATGAATACAAAATTACAATGATTTTTTTTCTATCTTAAGAGAGTTTTGGAAGGGACAGGTGTGTTCTAGGTGTTGTTCACCTTCAGTATTTCAAAGTATGCTACTTTGTGAAATGCTTTTTGGCCCACTGAAATATCTGTTACTGCCTGTTCTTGTGAAAGGTTCTGCTTTGGATTCTCTCATGTCTTCAAGGCAGGATTTCAACAAACGTGACCTCCAGGCTTCCTTTTTCTCGTCAGCTGAAAAACCCTGCAGTCTGAATGTGTTCTGGGGGGTTGGCTCTTGCAGACTAGCTTTTACCTCTTCCGTCTCCAAACCCCCAGTAAATGCTAAATACTTTATCATATAATTTGTACTTTCCATATCATACTGAGTTGTTCATTTAAAAAAAAAAAAAAGAGAGAGAGAAACTTAGAAGTAAAAACATGTTATCACAACAAAATACATTTCTAGAAGTGAAGTTGCTTTGAATGGCTATTTTTCCCTTTTTGGGGAAAAATGTAAAGAGCTTGAATGGAGATGAGATTTGTGGGTTTTTCTTCCGTAGAAATGTAGATCATTTTTTGTAATAGTAAATCTTCCTCAGAGTTACAATTCAAGACCTAGTTTCCATAATTAGATCACTGTCTTAACATTTGTCATTCAGAGAAACATCAAGAAGATAGATTTTAGTTGGTACTTAGTTCTATGATATGTAAAGAATCTTTTTAGTATGATTTTAAAATGCAAGCTTGCAAATTTGGACTGTCTTTATTCAACTAAAGTACATATATAGGTATATCCAACCACGATTGGTGCAGCACTTTAAATAACAAAGTCATGTAAGTAGTGTTGACAATCCATGTTCAGTTGTTTAATACACTTTCAGGTATCTTGATTCATGTAAGAGTTTTGTGTAGATGTTTCATCACCAAAACTGACATAATAAACAGGTGTTACAGAACTTTCATGTAAAACCTAGCACTTGGTATGCACAATAAATTATATTATAACATTACAGGCATCATTAAAAAGAGTATGAAACCTGTTCATGGAACCAATTGCATAGACTCATAATTTAAATCTGTAAAATAGAAGCGTTACATCTATGGGAGAAACGTCATTCAAGTTTGCTTTTAATTTCACCTGGTAACAGGGGAGCATTAAGTCATTGTTAATTCACTCAGAGATTAAAATTGATTAAACTGATGGAAATGCATGTTTTATTGACTTAGTCCTATTCAAACTCTGCCTGCTTGTCCCTGGTGGGCATTGTCTCAATTTACAGGGAAGTACACTCAGCCTCAGAGTAATGGACCAAAAAATACCAACCTCTATTCATGTGGTTTTTGTTCTTTTGTATAATGCTTTGAATATATATTGTGGAAGAAGTTTTATTGATCTGTTGCTGTTCAAATACTACAAACATCAGCATAAAAATTGTTACAAAGTAGTCAAAAATTATATAAATATTCCAAAGATATACAAAAAAAAAAAAAAAACTGAGTACAGCCAAATTTTAGCCTTAAGTTTATGGAGAATAAATACCCTTAGATAAACCAAATGTCATTATCTGTCTGGATCAGTTATTTTCTGTATGAATATCATTTTCTTCATGACCCTAGTCCACTGTCTGAACACTGAAAAACTCACCTTCTGTGAATACATATGACAACTTACAGCAGTTTTGCTTCCTGTGTCTCATCATCATCTCTCCCTTTCTCTTGGATTTGGTTGTGTGTTTCTATGCAGGGATCTCTTCTGTGAGGAGACGGGCCAATATTTCTTATAATACCTAGTAAAGTTACAGGAAAATAAACAGTGTGAGTTCTTGTAAACCTGTGACTCTTAACAGCTTTTGGAAGTAAAATTTTCTTACAGAAGTCTTGATACTATGTTTTCATATGCAATTCATTCTGAGCTTTTCAAGATCCTATACCAGATTTTGAATGATTCAGTAATGCAATAGTAATGGGCATTATAATTATCTTTTGAAGCCATTCAGAAAAGCCCAGTAGAAAGTAAAATTTTTGTAGTGACTTTTGTCTAAACTAAGGAAAGCTCACTCCTGAAATATTGAAAAAATATTTCAAAATTAGTACTGCTTTTTGTCAGCCCCGCCCCCAAGAGAATACCCAGGTTTCTGCAGGGAGTTGCTTTTCATTTGATGCAAAGCAATATCTAGATTGTCAAAACAAAAGCTCTTGGTGTTCTATTAGTGTAGTGGAAGCAGTGTATACCCCTTTAACACTTGGTAATCAAACCTGCTTCTCTTCGCAGATCAGAGAGCAAGCTCACCAGTACGACATCAAGGACGAAGTGATGACCTTGAGCGGGACGAAAGACGAGAAGAGCGAAGGGTAGATCGGAGTGATGATAGGAGAGATGAAAGGGCCCGTGAGAGGGAGAGAGAAAGAGAGAGAGATCGAGAGAGGGAGAGAGAAAGAGACCGGGAACGAGAAAGGGAGAAGGAAAGGGAGTTGGAACGAGATCGTGCTCGGGAACGGGAGAGAGAGCGAGAGCGGGACAAAGATAGGGACCGCGAGCGTGATCGAGACAGGGACCATGACAGGGAAAGGGAGCGGGAAAGAGAGAGAGAAAAGGAACGAGAGCGAGAGAGGGAGGAACGCGAAAGGGAGCGTGAGCGAGAGAGAGATCGAGAGCGGGAACGAGAAAGGGAGAGGGGTCGAGACAGAGATAAAGAGAGAGAGCGCCAGAGAGACTGGGATGACAAAGAAAAAGGAAGGGATGACCGCAGGGACAAGAGAGAAGATATCCGGGAAGAAAGAAGTTCAAGAGATGTCCATGAAGAAAGAAAATCCAAGTGAGTAGATCTGAATGTTACTTCAACAACAATAACAAAAGTCTCACTATTAATTTCAGTAAGTTAGAAAGCAGGGGAGTATCATAAGGAAGGAGAAGATATCCTGTTTGTGCAAAGGTGCAGTCTAGATGTCTCCCCTGCAGCTGTGTGGCATGTGCTGGTGGCCCCAAAATCAGAGTCTAGGCTGTATACTATGTTGGTGAAATTAGTCTGATGCATTTGCTAGTGCAAAATCATGGAACTACTCAGAAACTAACTGAGTCCGTCCATGTCATTTTCTCTTCTAAAGTATGCTTGTTTGGCCTTGGCTTTAATACTGCAGGCATTTTTTGAAACCTAATAGCAGGCTGTGGTGGTATCTTTTGAAGTCTCACCAGTCAGATAACAGCTAACTAGGTCAGGGTTCATGACTTGGTTCATCAAATTTCTGTGAAACATACATTACCCTTTGCACTATTGAATTTTCAACACCACAAGGCTACCAGTGAAGGCATGAATTATATCTCAAGTAAATGTGTGGTGCTTCTATTTTTTAAGTATATGGCACCGATTCTCTTTTTTCTTTTTTCTTTTTTCATTTAGTACAATAAAATTCTCATTGTGACATCAATAATGAGCAAAGTAGTGTTGTCCTGAATGGCTGCTTTGCCTGGAAATAATTAGTAGCTTTTGTGTGAGAGAATTGTGGAGTCCTATAAATCATCCAGTATAGGCTGTCCCTAGTCCCTCCTGGGGAGAAGTGAGCAATCATCTAGGTGGGGGCTTAGCTGCCAGCTAGGGTCAACACACTGCAAGGATCATTGCCACAGGAAAAAAGTGATCTTAATAGTCCTTCGTACTTTTTTGTTAAAGTCCTATGTCTTAAGTGTTTGAGTTTTAGTTTAAGGTATCTTACATATTTATAACAGGGAAAAATACTTGAAGTTTTGGAATAACAACTTAGAAAACTACAAAACTTCCTAGCATCCTTAGATGCGTTATCTTCTGTATGAGGTGCTTATACTTCCGGGATTGTATTGATGATAAACTCAATTATTGAATGTATTCTTCAAAGAATGCTCAAGAAATTTGACTACAAATGTTTGTTCTGCAGGAAGCGTCACAGAAACGAAAGCAGTCCAAGTCCTCGCCAGTCACCCAAACGTCGCCGTGAGCACTCTCCTGATAGTGATGCTTACAACAGTGGAGATGATAAAAGTAAGTAGGAGTGGTCTCTCTCTGCTGCAGGATCCAGCTTACCCTCTGCCTATGGAAAACAGTCTGCAATCTTAAATAGAAAAAAACATGGGGAAAGCTTTTAACCTGTAAGTGTCCCCTTCCCCTTCCACATCTGTTAAGGTGTATGTTTACCAAAATAGTAGTAGGCTGTTGCTGCTGCAGCAGTGCTTTAAAAAAAAAAAAAAAAAAAGCTTCAGAAGTGTAACTGAAATTATGAATTATTTGTTTTGATTGATACTTTTTAGAAGCACAAGATGCCAAATGTGTTCACCTCTTCTCCTTTCTAAACAATACAAGTACATCCTCTTTCCCATTTTGTAGATGAAAAGCACAGACTTCTGAGCCAGGTTGTACGACCACAGGAATCCCGGTCACTGAGCCCCTCTCATGTTACAGAAGACAGGCAGAGTCGCTGGAAAGAAGAAGAGCGAAAATCAGACAGAAAGGAAAGTTCCCGGCGTTACGAAGAACCAGAGTTTAAAGAGAGAATTTCTTCAGCGGATAAGCAAAGAGAGCAAAGAGAGCAACCAGATGCTTCAGAAGGCTCCCGGTCCAGGGTTCAGGAAAATCTTGGACACCGTCCCTCTGAAGAAAGAGATGCTTCTGATAGAATGCATGATGACAGCAAGAAGAAGTCTAAAATACAGAAAAAGGCCACAAAGAAAAAGAAAGATGATGACAGTGGGGTGGAAAGGTATGCTAATGAATCAACAACCGAGGAAAGCCAGGTCTTTTCACCCAAGAAAGGTCAGAAAAAGAAAAACATAGAGAAAAAGCGGAAGAGGTCCAAGGGTGATTCTGAGGTTTCTGATGAAGAAATTGTTCCACATCATAAAAAGAAGAAAGGCCCAAGAACCCCACCTGTCACAAAAGAAGAATTGGTTGAAGCACCACCTGAAAAAGCTGTGGCAGAAGTCCCCCCAAAAAGAGAAGACACAACATTTAGTGACTGGTCAGATGAAGATGTTCCTGAACGTGGTGACATTGTTGTTCCAGAAAGAAGCACTGAGGACTCTCATAGAAAAAGTCACAGAACGAGGGGAGAAAAGGTGGAAGCCCCTCATGTTACTATAGATGATGGACCACATCGTAAACCTGTGGATCAGAAGCGCAGCAGCAGTCTTGGTAGCAATCGGAGCCATGCATCAAGCAGACTTCGATCCCCTTCCAATGAGTCAGCTCATCGCAGTGGTGATGACCAGACTGGACGGAAGAGGATCCTGCACAGTACCTCTAGGGACAGGGATAGGGACAGAGAGAAGAAAAGTTTAGAAATCACTGGGGAACGAAAGTCCAGAATTGATCAGTTGAAAAGAGGGGAGCCCAGTCGCAGCACATCTTCAGGTAATGAGATATGTTTTAGTGAGAGTGACCTGTCACTGTTTATGAAAGTGCAAAGATACAGATCCCAAATCATTCTTGCATGGCTAGATACTCTTTTATTGTAATTAGTGGGAAGGGAGAGGGAGATTCTCTGCCATTCATAGTGAAACTAGAGTGAATTAAGATTCCTGGAAATGTTACCGTATTTGAAAAGTTGATCCTCAGTGGGCATGATTACCACTTTGTTTACACCAAAACATTCTGTCAGATTTAGGAGTTCATACTGTCTAGAGGATAAAGGAATTTGTAGAATAAGTGAAACTGAAAGAAAGAGAAAAGCCTTGTGCTAACAGAACATTGAGCTAGTTTTATCTAAATAATGTTTTTAAATTTGTTACTCAGTTCTGAAATCTATACAAAATTAAAATGTCCCTTCACTTTAGGAGAGAGATCTGTTATGATCTCAGGAGTTTTTTTTAGCTGAGATAAATCTGTCATGGTTCTTGTTAGGCATACTTCTAATGCATATGGAAATCATCTTTGTTGCAAATCAAAATAATCACAATTAACTTGTTTTATTTTTGTAGTTCCTCTAAAGAAATGGGTAAAATATTTCCTTAAAATATACACACCATCAATGGAAAAATATCTTCCTCCTAAAGCAGTTTGACTTTCTGTTCTTATCATAGTTACATGCCTGAAATTATATTTCTGAATTTATTATTTGCTAGCCAAAGCATTCCTAGCTTTTAAAAAAAAAACGTTTTGAAAATAATTTTGAGTTTATTCCTTTTTTTAAATTTTTAATTATTTTCTTAAATTTATGAGTAAATTATGTACCTTCCATTTGGCTTCTGTAATAGTTGGAAGCAGCCACTAAAAATGTTTTTTGGGAGTGGGAGAAATACCATTATTAATTCCAAGATGATGCTTTTCAGAAGTCCATTTTCATACCAGAATCCTTAAAATACTTTGGTATAGGAAAATGGTATTACATTCATGAGCTGTATTCATGCCTGTATTTAAAATATTTTATCTAGATCGTCAAGATTCAAGAAGCCACAGTTCAAGAAGAAGTTCTCCTGAATCGGATCGTCAGGTCCATTCCAGATCTGGGTCCTTTGATAGCAGGGAGAGGCTTCAGGAGCGAGATCGACATGACCATGATCGAGAGCGAGACAGAGACAGGAGAGAGGGAAGACAGAGAGACTGGGATCGAGATGTTGACAAAGACTGGCCGAGGAGCAGGGAGCGGGAGAGACTCCGTGAACGTGAGAGAGAGAGGGAAAAGAGGAGGGAGCTGGACAGAGAGAGAGAGAGACAGCTACCTGATACTGCTGAAAGAGAGAGAGACAGAACTCTTGACATTCCCTCTCAAAAAGAATCAACAAAACACAGTGAAACAAAACTGGACAGAGATCATGAAAAAGAATTTGATGGTGTTTGTCGGGATTCTGCAGCTTCAGAGAAGGAAAGACCAGACAAAGATTTAGGACCTTTACAAGGTTTTGAAGATGGAAATGAGGCCGAAAAGGTAGAGAGTCTAGAAGGTGAGATATTCTGGGAAAGAACCTCGACTGTCAAGTATTATATTTTTCCCCTTTAGCACAATGCTGAACTGAACTATATTAGAATACTTTGCTACTGAAACATGTATTGGCCCCAGCTTCTCTGTGGAAGCAGGTAGGATAAGGGAGAATTCTGGCAAGCATCTTCTTAGTGTTAATTGTGTGAATGTTAGTGTTTTATTTCTAAAGAAATCTTGAGTCAAAGAAGCATGAATGATAAGAGAAAAAATTTTACCAAGGTGTGACATTTCTGCACAGGCAGTTTGCTAAAGAATAACGCCAAAAATTTGATTGCTTTGTAATACCATTACAAGATCTGTTTCTTAGTTTGGAAGTGAGAGGTAATGAGTGAAAAAAAAAAAAGTGTGTTGACTTGCTTGGGATTTTTTCTGCAGAGCCCAATTATCACAGAAATGGTTATCTGATTATTAGATGAAACATATATATGGCTTGGCACAGTAGTCCAAAAATTACTTTCCTGAGGTAATCTTATTAAATGCAGCTTCAATTCACTGGCCCTAATGGTACTGGGGAAAACATGCTTAGGATTAATGAATAAAGTAAGGGCCAAACACTGACAAATTCATGTAGATTAGGCAGCTTGACCTGTGCCAGAAGAGGGGGCTTTGGAAGTAAATCTAACCTATATAAAAATGCAAAAGAAGCAAAAATCTAAATCCAGAGTAAGGGGTATAAGTTATGGTTATGTTCAGCAAGTGGGGTTTTTTTACTCTTCATAAGAGTTGTACATTTTAAAATCTATTAAGAGGAAGAAGGGTGATGGAGGATTTGGAATTTTGGGGTGTTTGGGATGGTAAAGCCTGAAGTCCGTGGTCTTCAGAAACAGAAACAAATTCAACTTTTGTGGCTTTGCATAAGATAGTAGGACATTGTCTCATCATATTTGCAGTCTTAATAAGAATTATCTTACTGTAGATACTTGTTGTTCATTTGGATAGTCTAAATGTTGTCTGGAGAGGATGAGGAGGGGTATTTTATTACTTACTATATCTCTTATCTGATTGCTTACAAAATGGTCCTTAGGGTTGACTGGTACAGTTGAGAAAATTCCATTTTGTGGAGTAGAAACACTTGTCAAAGATATTATTTGGAGTCAGCCCAGGGAAAGTCTGCTCTATCTTGGTGCAATGGACAGAATTCAGCCATTTTTAAGCAAGCGGAAGGAATGGTATAGTATATCTGAGAGTACAGTGTGGTAACTTCAGAAAACAGTTGGTAAAAGGCTGTTCTTAGGTTTATTTTCTGTTTCAGTGAGGGCCTGTAGCTGAACAGGCTTTGAATATTAAATGTGTTCTTAGGTCTAGGCTTTCAGCAGGCTTATTGCAAGCATCGTAATACATATTCATTTGTGTATTTTTCAAAGATTGTGTGCTAAGTTCTCTGAAAATGATCATTTGTAGGAAGTTATGGTATATTAATCTAGCAAGTTTCTGATCTTTTAAGATGTAGTGTACTTTATTCTCTTTCATTAATTTATTACTCCTGTTTACATCCTTATTTTAGCTATGTTGTGTTTTAAATGCAGAATTAATATAAAATTACATTTCTGCAAAAAAGCAATAAAGGTAGTGATAATATTATAATTTAGAAATTATCAAACTGATTTGAAATTCAAAATTGAGAAATTTAATCTTTTTTAAATTATGTATTGAGAACTGTAGGCTGTTATTTTTAATTGCTTCAAAGAATAATTTTTAATGGTTCATCTGTGCCATCCAAGCACGCAGTTGCAATGAGCTAGTATATCTACTAGGTGTGGAAGCAGAAAATGGATCATGCAGGCAGTCAATATTTAAAATCACAAGACAAAAAAATGAAATCTAGTAGAGATTGCCATATTTTCCTTTTAAAGATGATAGAAGACTAATTCAGTACAATTTCCAGATCTGATGATAGTAAGGAGGTGTCTGGTATTTATTTGGATCAATGACTGTAGTATATTGTCTAACATAACTTGTGAGGATATAATTACTTAATTACGGTGATGTGTTGAACCTTAATGTGTTTGCTGCAGGAGTAGGTTTAAATGATGCCCAAGATGCTGTATGCTTCCTCCAAAGCACTGCCGGGTGGTTTGAGTAGTTAATTTACACTTTGCTAGCATGTCTTTTACTTGCTTTTTCGATGCTGATTTTTAGCTTAGTTGAGGTGACTTTTCTTTTCCTGTAGGCTTTACAAAGGCAAACAAACAAACAGCCGGGGGGATATCTTAACACAGAAGCAGTTTCCTTTCTGGATAAGGAAGATTGGAGAAAATAAAGTGGTCATCCACAGGGGATGACCCTTGTAAATTCTGTCTATTTTGTACTGTGCAACTGATTGCAAATACCTTGGCAGAGAACCCTAAGAAAGCCTCAGTTTTGAGCAGTAGGGTTTTTGAGTGCTTCAATCAGGTCTTCCAGTGTTGGACATGAGAGAATATCTTCAGATGTGCCTTTCATGAACTGCAAAACGCAACACTAGAGTGTCTTGTGTTTACTGGTTTTAATGAACATGTTTACATGTGCATCACAGGTATTTACATATACAAATAGACTTCTGTGATACACAAATAGAATCTATTTGTCTGTGCATATAGTATGTGGATGGATAGGAGTGCAACAACTGAAGAAATTTGGCATAGCTTTCTTTAAACTCTTCTGATTTCTGCAGCGAGTCTAAAATTCTGAGAATAATTGCTTAGTTCAGGATATCACGCACCTTCTTGTATTTTGGGGGTTCGTTACTTATTTGTCTTGTAGAGCCTTTGGACTGAATCCTGAGTTTGGATTCATGTGCAAAAGCATCTGGAAGACTTTGTGGTGGTACTACATAACTACGTAGCAGATAATCAACATATAGTTCTTTGGAATATGGCCTTCTATATGCAGTTTGACTAATACTGCACAAAAAAAATGACTAAGATGTGTAAAATTCAAACTACTGCATTGTCTATGGGAGAATAACTTTTCTGTCTCCATGAGTGATCACCTTTTTCATTTCAAATATACTCATCCCAAAAAACTAACAAGCTAGTTTGAACCTATTCAGCCTGCTTAAAGCAAGTTTGGAAAACAAGAATGATTGCTTTAAAGCTACAGTATGTATCTGTGTCTATAGGAGGAGAGGATGAAGCAAAGATTGATGATGTTCAATCACTGGGGTCTGGTGCTGGAGAATACGAACCAATCAGCGATGATGAACTGGATGAAATTCTGGCAGGTGATGCTGAAAAGAGGGAAGATCAACAAGAGGATGAGAAGATGCCTGGTAAAAGTATAGCAAAACCCCTTTATGATTACTTGAATATAAAGATTAGATCAATTTGCATGTAATGGTATTTTGTTTCTTTCCAAATTGTATTGCAATGTACAGTAGTTCTGAATTCAGAACACCGTTTTTGTGCTCCTCAGTATTTCTCATTTGTTCAGTAATGGTTGAGTAAGCCTGTGAAGTATAAAGGGTAACTAAAGAGTTCTGGGAACTATGTTCTGAAGTGATATTATGTTGTCTATAGCTAGAAGAATAAGCTTTGGTTTTATAAATGTTATAAATGATCATAAACGATTATAAATTTTATCCCATTTGGTGTTGATCATTATTTGGAACCGATATTTTTAGGAATAGATTTTTGTCCTTGCTTGAATGCTTCCTAAATGCCCTGGGAAACATAGAGTCTTCTACTTGTCATAACGTCAGTTAGGTCATCTGGGCTATATGATCAGTGTTCATATTTTCTATAATAAATGTACACCCACGGTTGTATGGTTATTCAATAACTAATATATATCTCTGCTTTGAAAAGAGCAGCATCCAGAGTTGAATTACTAGCTTTTTTAAGCATTTAATTTGGATCTATCATAGCATGTTAGTGGTACTGTCACTTCTGTGATTGCGTAAGTGATTCATCCAAATCTGCTGGCTAAGCAGGGTCCGAGCAGCCTTTCACAAAGTGGTTACGATCAAAATGAAGCAGAATGTTAGGGCTGTTTATTTTGATCCAAGAAGCTTTATATTTTTTAAGGAATTGTATGCTCCTTTTCCCCACCAATCTAAGTGAGTTTGAATGTTCTTATCTGAAGTGTCTAAGGAACTGTCTTTGAGAACTGGAGAACAATGTTCATCTAATGTATATTGCTTTTAGGAGATGGGGATGTATATAGCATGTGAAATTAAGCAACTGTGGTAGAGGGTGATGATGTGATAACTCATTTTCTGTCAATGTTTTTGCAGATCCTGTGGATGTTATAGATGTTGATTGGTCCAGTCTTATGCCAAAGCAGCCAAAAGAACCACGGGAGGCTGGGGCTGCGCTCTTAAAATTCACACCAGGTGCCGTTATGTTGAGAGTTGGCATTTCTAAGCGATTGGCAGGACCAGAACTCTTCACCAAAATTAAAGAGACTTGCCAGAGAGTATTAGAAAAACCTAAAGGTAATTGTTTCTGTGAGGATTAAACTGTCTTTTTGTGCTTAGTAAAGATGCTTAATGAAGCAGGTGCTAGTTCATTATTTTAGGTTTCCAGGCCATAGAAAGTGTATACTGAGCATTGTGTAAAAATTTCAGGAATGTAATACAGCTGTATATCAATCAGATTAGTGTTGTAATTCCAGCAGTGGTGAAGAGGTCTTATATAACGGCCTAAACAAAATTTTTGTCCTAGTGGAATATTCATTGTGACACCACCTTGAATTAATGCCTGGCCTAAAGTGTGTTGGCAGCATTTTGCAGAGCTAATGATCTTCTGCAGTGAATCAGTAGTAACAGTGTGAGAAAAATAAGATTTATTTCTCTGAAGGACCTCTTTGTGCCCTCCCTTTTATTTTCTTTACGAAGATCTTCTCCAGAACGCATAGATAGGAACTTTTGGTTCAGAATGAAGAACTCAGTGAAATTCATGTATTATGTCTCTGCTAGAAGTGGGAAATGAAATGATATAGTGCACAGGTCCAGCATTTGGTCAAAGTATGTGGGCATAAGACATCCATGATGGATGGAATGGGCATGAACTATACCAGTGTTATTCTCTACAGCTCTGTAGTGTAGTAAGCAGGGCTTCTGTGTGAGAGAGAATACTGATTTTCTTTTTGGCATCCCAGGAACCAGCTGAGCTTCTTGCAACAATTTACATGGTAAAATTGTTATTTAGGTCTATGAAACATTTGGTCTCTCATATCAATGCAAATTACTTCAGGATCTAAATATGATAAAGTTGTGCCTTATAAATAATAGTTTCTGTAGAGCCCTTGGTTTTAGGGAATCGCAGATTTTTGTTTGTTTTACTTTGTAAATTCTAGTTCTTGACTTGAAACCATAGAATCACTGAATATCCTGAATTGGAGGGGACCCACAAGGATCATCGAGTCCAACTCCTGGCTCCACATGGGACCAGCCAAAAATTAACCATATTTCTGAGAACGTTGTCCAAACACACTACAACAGTACTCTAATTCTTTGCAACATTACTCTTTGTGCAGTTGTCTTGTTAACCTCACAGTCTCGGATAAGTTTGCTTTCAAACAGTGGAGAGGGGAAAAGAGAAAGTGAACTTGCTTCTCCCAGCCCTGTTAATCTCCATGAATTTCACTGCTTGCTGGAGCCATTTAAAAAGTATAACTGTTAATAATGGTCTATTCCTACTGCTACTACATTTTTAAATGCCAAATTCTATGCAGGCATTTTAAACGAATCATATATAGTATAATTTGAGGTGTGTACTTGCTATTGGTGGCTATTCTAAGCGTCCCACTGCAAGTGTTGCACTGGACGCTTAACAGCTCTTTCTATGCATTATTAGCATTTTCCTAGCTGAAAAAAAAATGTAGCTCTTATGCTTAGGAATTTAATGATGTAATTGATACACTATCCTATCTTTCCGAGTTTGCAAACTGTCTGACATAGTAAAGGTATGAACCATGCCTCTTTCTCCGTAAGCTTTAATTTTGCTGTATGCTTCAACAGGAACTGCAGCGCAGAACCCACCTGGCTGTTTAACGTGTTGCCTGAAATAACCTCAGCAGTCCTTGCATGCTTCTCCAGAAATAAACAAAGTCCAGGGGAGTGGTGATAGCAGGAATCTCTCCAGCACTGCCTCTGGGTTGTCTTAAGTGTACTCGGATACAGGAGAACTTTGCTCTGGAGAGGAAGGGAGGTTGAAGTGCCTCCATTAATTTCTGTTTGGTGTGTGCAGTTTCTCACTCATCAAAGTTACTACATGTGGAACTGCCAGTGTGCTTTCAAGCGTATGTGTTTTCTCTGTAATCTCCTGCTAGGTGATGATTCCTTGTATAGTGATTACACAGCCACAACATCCGTATTCTAAACTAAGGCACAAATTTTGATGCCCTGAAAAGTGAAGATGTTGAGCTCGGCATTCAGTTTGTGTTACAGTGAAAATGTAGTGTTTTCACTCGGATTTCTTCATGGTGATATAGTGTCTTTGTTTCCCCATTTTATTCCTGAGTTTGGTGTTCACTTTTTTGTTCTTATTTGTGGATGAATAGTTCCTGGTGATACTCTGAAATGCGGGATAAAAAAAGGGAAGTGCTGGCTTGTTACTGGGATTTTTGTATCTATTGTATGCAATTGTTTCCTTTGAGGATGAACATGCTTAGTTGCCAAATATGCTCAGCACCTGGCACCTGGGCAGACTCTACAAGCAGTTAGTGTTAGCTTTGAAGTGGCCTTTTTGTTTCTCACTTACTTCTGGTGTCAATTGTCTGTTGGGGTTGTCTTGATGACTTCAGTGCAGTTCTTTAACCTGTCCTTGATCTCTTGTAACTTTTGTTTCTTTTCACCCTGTTTGAAAGCTAATCTTACTCAGCTTCATCACAAATTTGTGATAATAGTTTAAAAAGGCATCCTTGCTCTCTTTTGTGTGCATTCTGCCAAACTACAGTAGTAGCCTTTGCTTTCAGCTGCTTAATTTTCCCCAGGTTTGCTGGTGTCTGCAGTTATGCATTAGATTCTCTGCTAAACACCACACATTTTACTATATAGAGAAGACTGGATTGGACTACTAAATGCATAACTTACTATATTTTTTTCAGTTGTATTGTATCTTCCTATTTATTGTGAAAGAGTTAAAATCAATATAGCGCAGTCCGGCCATATGCACTCTTTTGGTCTTTGTCAACATTTCATAGAAAAAAGATCTTACAGAATAAGTCATGCCTCAGGAACCATTTTGAAAAGCAACTTTGGTTACTGAGTTTTAGCTGCACACACTGTCTTCTGATAAATATATTAAAGGACTAGTGTTGCTACTTTGAGTACTACTAGCAAAAGCTTTAGGTGAGCCTAAAGGAGGGGGTAGTTTATTAGCATCTGTTGAGTTGTTCTCCAAGTTCGTCCACCATGGATAAAAGAGTTATTCTGCATAGTCATATTTCACTCCTACTTAGCTATACAAACCCTGTTTTAACACTGATACAGTTATCCCATACTTTGCAGGGAAGTTCAACTTTAAATACTTTTTGTTTAATGTTAGTAGTAAACACCTTTCTTCACATGCATCTGACCACAAATGATATCCCCTCTTTTGTCTCAGAGCTGTCACTTGATTTTTAGGCCTCTTGGTGATTGCTGTCTCAATATTGCTTTCCTGTGCTGAAGCTACATACAAGTGTACCCATCCATACTTACTTTCAAATGGTGATGAGTTTGTTCATTTTCTTCTACAAACTGCGATACCTTTTTTTTTTTTCCTAAAGCTTGGTATTGTTTAGGAGGCAGAAATACCAACAGTAAAACTTCAAGGAAGTTGTTAAATCTCTTGCAGGATTGTTTTTAACTCCAGTCAATTTATATTGCTGTATATTTTTCTTCCAAAATGCCATGTATTTGTTGATCTTTGCAAATGTCAATTCTTTGTAGATGCAGAAAACCTTTTTGAACATGAACTGGGGGCATTGAACATGGCTGCACTTCTACGAAAAGAAGAGAGAGCGGGTCTTCTTAGTAATCTGGGCCCTTGCTGTAAAGCTCTGTGCTTTAGAAGGGATTCTGCAATTCGTAAGCAGCTAATGAAGAATGAAAAGGCAAGTGGTTCGTTTACAGAGCTTGGTTAAAACGTGGAAACAGGTTCTACTTTGCAAAACATTTCTCTAGGGAGGTAATTTTTGTAGTAATTGTTTGTTGTTCTGGAGCAGACCTAGTCATTTAAATAATGGAGAACAGACTTTTATTGAAAGGTTGTAGGGTTTTTATGTTTTAATTAAACTGAGAGATTAAGATGGAGACTTAAATTAAATTGTTTCTTATTTTGGCGTTTAAATTCTGGAGACGCACTTTCTGCATTTAGAGAATACATAATCAAAACAATTGGTTAAAATACAATTTCAAGGATAATTGTTGAATAATTTTCCTGTTTAAGAGTCCGTGTACTTTTATAAGAATTATAAGATTCTGTTCTTCTGAGTTAAAAGAATCTAGATACTTTTCTTTTCAAAAATAAGATAAATTCTTCAGCCATTTCTTACACTACAGTAGGTTTTGTCATCTTGCATGCTAATAGAAAAATCTTTATTCTTGAAGTTTTTGTAGTGAATATATATGTTAAAACTTGTAATTATGGAGAATACTTGATGTTAATTTCTCAACTTGCATGTTAAAAGCTACTGTTTTTTATTTTTATTTTAATTTCCACAGGGTGCAACAAAGCAAACTTATACAAATGCTGCAGCAATGGACAGTGACTTGTTACGGTTGAGTCTACGGTTATTCAAACGCAAGACTGTGTGCCAAGTTCCTGGGCAGGAAAAGACAGAGGACAGTAAAATTCCCCAACCAGCTATCCAACAAGAAGTGTGTGTATCTTAAGCAAATGACCACAACGGCTCTTTCTAGTTGATATCCCACTGCCAGTGTTGGTACTGATGTTTAGAACTGGTTGGTTGGAAAGCAGCTGTAGAAGATAGAAGGAAAGACTCTGTACACAGAAAAGAGTTAGGGATTTTGGATGTGAATAAAAGTGGTTTAAAAAAAAAAAAAAAAGACTTCTGTGTGAAGTTCTCTGCAAGTTTTGTAATATGAATCTTACACTAACAAAAACCTGTTTTATGGTGCATCGAGTGTAATAATGTGAAGATGTCTGGTTTTAGCAGTTTGTAACTCCACCTGATATATTAAAGTGAAGAAAACTCTCTGTGTATCTTTTTCCTTACTATGAATGGGTTTCTCCACCACCACCCCAGACCCTTCATATGTGTGTGGAATTTCTCAAGTAGCTTGCTTCCTGAGAGTTTGTCTACCTCTGCTTTCCAAATCCCTTTCCTTATCACAGCAGTCTCTGGTGTGGATCTGGATTTGGACAAAGCTCTTAGGTCTTTTCCATCCTTAACATAGGTTTCCTCTGATAATTTCTGGATGTAAATCATCTAGTTAAGTTACTTAAGGCTCCACTTATTGTAGATAAGAAGAAAATAGTTAAAGAAGAAAAACCTTCCAGCAAGTGATTTCTGACCAGTTTTAGATGCCTATATTTATGAGACTCACTGCATTTTGGAAATGCCTGCTGCTTACGAAGGAAGACTAGTGCAAGTTTTATATTCTGTAAGTATCAGGGCAGATCAATCCCATATGCAGTAACCTGAGGGTATTTCACACTTGGTGAGTTTTCAGATGTTAGCAGTAAAGGCAGTGAGCAATTGTGTTTTATTGGGTGTTACAGATTCAGGGGCCTGATCAGAGACTCGTCAAGCCTGGGTTCAGTTTTGTAAGAATTGTTTTCAGTTTGAGAATTGAATCTCTTGTTTGGGATCTTTGGATTATACCAGTCAGGTATCTTTAGGTAGTCTGTGGAAGTCTCCATGTGAAACTGAGACTTCTGAAACTTTAGACTAAGTCTCTGTATATACCTGTGTACTTCTCCCAAGTTTAAACCTGAACTGTTGCTTTGAAGTCTGCTCACACATGGTGAGAAAGAAATCCATAGTTTAACTTTGATATTGGCTTGCTGCAAAGAAACTTGTTTTCATTGTTCTCATATAGGTTAAAAATGAGTTATGAGGCACTAGTCTCTTTGATGGTTGGTTGATACTTGTTTCTTATCCTTTTTTTCTTTCCGCTTGGAAACAGCACACTGAGGCGGGATGTTGACTGTGTGGTTCAGTGTGATGGGCTTATCTCACATCTGCCTTGTGCTTACTGACAGTTGTGTTGGCTTCAAGCAAATGCCCAAATATGAATTCCAATTCAGTTCAAATTCACTTTTCAGAACATTAATGCAAAGCTTTCTTACCTATAATGCTTTCCTATAATGCTTCCTACTTCAGTGACGTGTTGCTATTCTACATTTAAATAATTGTTATCAAAGAAAATGTGAGGGGTTTTATTTATATTTTTATAAGTGCCCACACACTAGTGTATATGTGCGTGTATCAAATATAAAAGACAGGAGAACTTTCTACTATTTGTTTGATTCTTATTAAAATAAGTGATCCAGGCAAAACTTAATTTTACTATTTTTTTCCCTTGTTGAACATTTTTAAGGGACTTGGTGGCTGTTATTTTTAATGTCATTGGAGATTTTAATATATGCTTTAAAAAAAGTATGTCTTAAACACACTAGTAGCTTAAACTGAGCAAGAGTTAACAAACCTATTCAGCATTTAAATGCATTCTCACCTATTTTATAGCTACAATAATGCTGCCTTTAAGTTGAAAGTATTAGATCATTGCTTCCAATTACATTAAAGCCTATTTTAATCTTCTCTAAAAGACATAAAAATGTTTGATAGCTAGAAACAGCCTTGTCTAAGACTGCAGTACACAAAATAGATTCACTCTTTGGTATTTAATTACACTGTGCTTACTTTAAACACTTTTCCTATAAAAGTCAAGGTGTATATATGCACTTAATTTGCAGAAGACTATTTCACACTATCTAGAAAAAGCAAAATAAGGTAGGCTGAATGGGCTACTGTGAGTATCTTGTGAAGTGAGTGTCCCATTGAAGATCAAATCCAATGCTGGACCTGTGCCACCATTTCTTGGAATTGTACAAAAATAGTGCTAAAATTGCCGCTTATACCTCTTTGTTTTATTTGATCTGCAGTGCTTATGAGTGCAGAAGTACGGCCTGGTACTGGCTGAAAACATGCTTGTTCCTGAGGGTAGCAGTAAGATTTTCAAGCAATTCCTTTCTCACCTGGCAGGAGTTACTGCACTAGTGGTGCCCATGTAGTGTGAAGTTCCCGTCATTTGAACATAAAATAGTGTTTAGTTTGCAGGTGCTCTCTGTGACAGGAATGTAAATCTGTCATCAGGTAGTTTTACAATAACTAAGAAAAGGAGATTTGTGTACATCCCAATTTCAGAAAAAGGTGTAAAACTTGTCTGAATCAGAGAACTTGTTTTAGGACCTTCCATCCACTTCCTTGTGTTAGTCATCATGTTTCTCGTGTGGTCTACCTGCTCTTTTACACTCTTCCATCCCTTCCTTTCTCCCCATTTCTCTCTCAGCTTGATTTTATGTGTAGTCCAGTTTACATTTTGCAAGGCTCTAGCAGTGGTCCACAGGAGCCTGTAACCTTCTTGGCAGCAGTGAGGGCAAGGCTGCATGTGTGCCACAGATGTCCTTGGGTGCTCCAGCTCAAAGTCTGAAAATGTGAAGAAGCTTCTATTGCTACTCCATTTCTCCTTTCAAGCTGTGGCAGCCATTTCAAAGTGGTCCTTATACTCAAGTAGAGATGTCGGCCTTTTGTGCTATGCCCATGCTGTGCCTAGTTGGATGATAAATTAGTTTTAAGCATCTCTGAGGTGCCATCTGGAGCGTGGAGATGCAGAAGAACAAGCTGCCACGTGAGCTGGTGGGATGAGGCAGGCTTTCACCCAGGTGAAGCACTGTTGCAGCCGCAGAGCAGGTTTTTAGAGCCTCAAGGCACAAACGGGGCTGACGCTTGTATCCTGGGGTATTGTCACGTTCATTATCTCAGTTGGGCCATCTGTACAGTGTACTCAGAAGACAGTGTTAGTTTAGACAATTTTATAAATTAAGGCTTGTTTGAACTGCCTTTACACATTTGTGGTCTCCCCTCTGTGCTGTAGGGATGTCCTTCAGCAGAGAGCAGGCGGGCTGGAGCTGCAATTGTACCAGTAGCTGCCTGCTTACAGAGTTCAGGAACCTCCTCTGTTTTGCAGTAACAATCAAAGTCTGCTTTTAAAGGATACTTGTGTAAAATGGATGCTTTTTACTCTACTTCACCTTAATGCAAAGGGGAAGTCAAAGGAGATGGTACCAAATGCTCGTTCTTGGTGTATGCATGCCAAGGTTTTGTGGGCAGTGTCGAAGAGGAATTTTTTTAGATGCAATGTCAGGAGACTGTTTGAGATGGGCAGAGGTACTCTTACCATAATAACAAAAAAGCACCAAGCTAAGCCCTAAACCCAGAAGAAAAAGCAATGTAGCCGAGTATCAAGATGCAAGGGGTTTCTTAAGCCAAACTGACCTCCTACAGAATTTGGAAATTTTTCTCCATCAAAATCAATAAAGGAATCCAAACTGGAACATGCAGGAGAGGGAAGTGTTAAAATGGCATTCAGAAAGCAAGTAGCTAACGTTTTTTGGAAGAAAGCAGCCTTGTAAACAAGCAGCCAGTTTCATTGCTTCTGCCCTATCAGTAGGAGATCAATAGATCTAAGAGGGAAAATAAGTGTATTCCGGGGAAATTTAATTTCTTGATATCAACATTCACTGTCAGGGATGCACCTACCACAGACTGGCTTTTTCCTGAGTAATGAAGTTGAGGTATTATTTTGAAAGACTGGAGTGTTGGAAGACGTGCTAGAACAAACTGCTGAGGTACAAAGCAATGTGTTGCTAGATTTTGAGTGTGTGCTCACATGTGAGAGGATTGTACTGGTTGCAAACACACAGTTCCTAAACCAGAGGGATTGCTGGAGTAACAGGTATTGGATGTGGACTTCAAGAAAGCTTACAGGTTTGTTGGGAACGATAAACTTTTTCATTTACTTTAGAATTAAATTTGCTGTTTGAACATGTGTATGAGGGGTGCTTGGGGCCCAGTAGAAATTAGCCCAAGTTGAGTAGTATTGGTTGTCAGCCTGGGAGTGTGACTTCACCCTTCTGCTACAAGCCAGGAGCTCATCCATCAGAACGATGGAGACAGGAAGATCTTGGTGTGCTAACGGAGCGCAAGATGCATTGGTGAAAGAGCCCTGGGAACAGGCAGTGTAGCCCTCACATAGCTCCAGATGGGTGTTTCCAGCAGAGAAAGAGTAGTTTTAGTACATGTGTAGTATCTGTGACTTCTCTCCTGGTCTGCTCACCTATGCTTTCAGAAGTTGGATTCAAACTACAGACACAGGGAGCCCTGAAAGTGAAGAGAAGCATGGAATATGATTGCTGTCTTCAGGGGCAACCTGCTCTGGGTGTCCCTGCTTGAGCAGGGGTTGAAGCTGATGGCCTCCAGAGGTCCCTTCCAGTCTCAGCTATGCTGTGGTTCTGTGAAAATAACTGGGCAAGTGAGAAATGGGGAGAAAAACCTGAAAAACATCAGCAAAAGACCAGGTGAACCTAAGCTGCCTATATGTACCTTTAAGATGGAAGCTGGAAACCCCCAAAGGACTTTGATAAGCACATGCAAGATTTACCTTTCACCTGAGCTGCAAAGATGCTTTGTGTCAGCATGAAACCTGTGGTTGCCGCTATTTTAGACAAGCCATTCCTGTGTCTGCTTCTTGCATGGTCACAAAAAATGTGTCAGCAAGAGGCTTCATAGGACCTTGGAATGTCTTGCACAAGGTTAGAAGAAAATAATTAAGCTGTAGTGAGTGAAGGATAAAGAAATGACATGAATTAAAATTAACTGGGAAACAGAAGGTAAAACAGAGGGTTAAATGATCAGGTCTCATCACTGTACAACCAGCTCACAGTGGGTGACCTCCCAGTACATTTACAGTTTTGGGAGGGAGTTGACTGAGAAGGAGGATGGGAAAGTTGGCAAATCACAGTTAAAATTGGAGAAAAACACAAGGAGCTTCATTTGCTGCCATGTGGCCCATTCATTTGGCTCATTTCAAGTCCTTCTGCCAGTCAGCATCAAGATGTGCAAATTAACACATCGCTAAAGGGGGAGATTTAATCAACTCCCATACCTTACGCTGCCCTAAGTTAGCAATATCTGTGCCAGAAGGAAACCTACAGTTCACAGAAAACCTCAATCTGCTGTAAAGAGAAATGTGTAAAGCCAAAAATAGAAGAATACATAGAAAAGAATATGTATGCTAAGGTACAAAGTGCTATATGGGTAGGCTCCTAGTTCAAGAGAGCTTATTGCAAAACAGGTGAGAAATTGGAAGATCTCATATCAAAGTTATTAAAATTCTTGGGACTATAGAAGGGATAGGAATAACAGCAGATATGATTAAAATGTATGAAACAGCAGACCAGAAAAAGTAGGATGGAAGATACTGTTTTCCTGCTCCGTATGACAGAGCTGTATTCACTAAATTAAAATCTGGCAGACTTGAATAATAAAACAGAAATTCTTCTTTTCCTTACAGTGCCTAATCAGGCTTAGAATTCAGTGCTGTAGGATGTTGCAGAAACTTAGCAAGATTTCCAAAAGGCTCGAGCATGCTGTAAGTACACAGAGTTGTTCCTGGGAGGTAAACTGACACCGTGTCTATCCCAGCTTCTGGTATGTCTATGTTTGTACGCACTGGGGAGGGCTCCGGGCATTGCAAACACCTCGTACTCAAAGCCATATTTAATGGCTTTTGAATATTCCTTTGAGCTGCCTGGTTAGGACCTCTGTAAGAGACAAAAATTGACAGCCAACACGCCTGACTGCGGCATATTTCTTGCATGATCTGATTTTTTTTAATTTTTTTGCTTTATTCAAAAGGCTTTCTTGCCAACTTATCAAAAAGCGAGTTGCCCAAATAATAAATGCACTGTTAAATTCACACTTAGCAGTGACTATTCTGTTCTCCGCTTCCCCTGAAGAGTGGTACCCCTCTTTGCAAATCTCATCTGATGCATGAACTGTCAAAACATAAATGGGCAACAGTGACTTCTCTGCTGTCTGCTCTGGAATGATAGCATAATCTGTTTGCTGTACTCATCCCTTTAATTTACATTTTTATTGCTATAATCTAACCCACTTTTTTTTTTTTTTTTTGGTGCACAAATTATAAAGACCGCTTCACTTATCCATCAGTAGCCTCCAAAGCGCATGTGGTGTGTGATGCATGGTTCTATCTTGTTGTTTGATATAGTTAACGCCGCATTCATAACTACACACAAAAAATAGGCAGTGCTTTCTGATGACATCTTAACATAAATCATGTCTTCCTCTGACCCAGGTGGAAGCATGAAATCCTATTAGATCTGAAGCTTAAAAAAAGGCTGATAAACGCCACTTTTAAAGCGTTTCCAAAGATGTGAAAAAGCAAAACTGTTCCGTTATGTTTGTTGTAAGCGTTTGGATGGGCACATGAGCATTTTCCTGGAATGCAGGCCCACTGGCATCTCCATGTACGTGGAAATGTCACCACAGGAGTGTTGCATAGTCACAAAGTCCGCTCACAGGTAAATGCTCGAGCTAGGGTCCCACTTCAACACCTTTATAGCAAAAGCAATTTAATGCTGCTCATATACCATAGTAGCATAAAATGGTCTGATTTTACATAAAATTGCTGAAGCCTATAATAAAATGTGCTGTATCGTTAATGAATAAGGCAAGTGGATGGAGAAATTTGGAATTGAAGGGTTTTTTTTTTTTTCTTTCTGGCAACAGGCATATATCAGTTCCAGCCTCAGCTCAGCTGTGCACATCTGAATAGAAAGGAACAACTTCATTTATGGATGGGAGATTCAACTCTAATTTTCACCTGTATAAACCGATGTGAACTGTGAAAAGAATGACATGATTAAATTGATATACTCCAAAAGTGATAAATCCAGTATCTGGAAAGATGTTTTCCTTCCCTGCTTGCTTCTGAACCGTAGAAATTGGTTTTCAGCTCTTCATCCGAGAACAACAGAGGAGGATTTACCAGATGTTGGGTTTGGTGTGTTTTTTCACCCTCAGAAATATTTTGTGTTGCTCCAAAAGTACCTAATCACTGTTGTGTTGATTTGTGCATTAAAAAAGGAACAGCAGAGTTTCCTTGGCTTTTGTCCCTGATGGTTACTGAAATAGCTATCTATAGTTTTGCTACAGTTTGCAGTAGGTAATTTGTCCAGTCTGGCCATGGGACAGAGAGGAAAGTGGGCAGATACCTGCCTCAGACTTGTACGAACACAGGCAGAGCAAGCTGGGTGCTCTCGGTGCCATGGAGGGGGCTGGCAGGCTCAGCATGAAGGCACGAGGTCTGCAGCTCCAGATGAAACATTTCATCTCGAGACATTGCAATGTACCGTAATCTGATATATTTTGGCACTGTCCCATAAAGGGATGGAGGAAAAATCAATGTAAACCTAAACTAAATTGAATTGTAGGTTTGGTTTTGTTTTTTTTTTCCCTCTCCCTTCTGCAAGACCCAAGTAGCTTTGTAATTCATCACATGCTACTGATCAAGAGCTGGGGAAGATTTTCTAGCCTTACAAAAATTAAATTGTATACAGCTTTTGACCTGGGTAAGTGGTGGGCAGAGCGGTATGTGGCCAGGTCCTAATGATTTATTATCTGTGCCCCCAGCCTGCTTCATCCCTCGGCTGTTGGCACGTGCTGCTGATGCAGGCCAGCAGGTCTGTGTAGGCTTGCTGGGACACAGGCTGAAAGGAATCGTGGAAGTGTCATTTGATGGCAATGGGAAGCTGTTTTAAGTAATAAAAAAAAAAAAGGCAACAGAAGTCTTAGATACATTTAAAAGTACATTTTGAAGAATATTGTAAAGGCCATTGTAGAGATATAGTTATCTTAAACATGGCCTTCTTTCTAATTGTCTTAGACCCCCTCTGGTTAAATGGCTGGCTTTCTATCTACAGGGTGAAATCTGCCTTCTGTCGGTAACACTTTATGAACAGTGCTCCTGCTACAAATCCTGAAGTACAATTTATATCAGCAATAAAACCTTTAACAATTGCTAAAAGAGGTAACCAGCTCACTCGAACATTCCCATCTCAGATCTAGCCTTAGGAAGTTAACTAACAAACATGTTATTAACCACTGATGGGGAGCTGCTTGGAAGAGATTATTGCTTAATTAATCTTTGTACTGAGCTAATAAGAGTGTTAAATGGGCTTCTATGTTGCATTGGGTTGTTAATACAGATTGCAAATTCCCTCAGGGGGAAATCGGAGACCCATATGACATTAAAGTTAGCCATCCAACAAAGAAGATATTTTTGGCATTAAAAATAACAAAGCCAAGCATCTTCATTAATAATGTCACAAGATTCAGTGGCTGTGCATCTGAGCGAGCGTATGCGTGTGTATGAATTACTGCGCTCTTTCCTCTTCTGGTACGGAAGCTCTACCAAAAGTCTTATTTAGATTCAGTGCTTTTCATCGCTGTTCTGTTGTGGCATAAATTAAAGTTGTCACACTTATCTGCAGTAAGCAGGTTACACTGATCAGAAGGCAGAATCTGAAGCAAACTCTAATGTCATCTGCTTATCATAAAGAGACAAACAAGATCAAAAATCTATTCATGTTAATGTGTCAAATAAACCTTCTACTTGATACAAGTCAATGCAATGGGAAAAGGCAGTGACCAGATTGTCCTTGTTGTACCATGGCATTTTCAGTGGGGAGAGCTCAGGTCTTAGCCAGGAAGTAAGGTACCTGTTGTTAATATGAAACCTTTGTTTTGAAAAACATTATAATTCCCTGCATGAGAAGTCATCTACTGTCTTCAGCTGCCTTTCAACATACGTGTTACATCTTTTCGGAGAACAGAAAGATTCTATAAAAAGAAAGGTTGGAAAGGGATGATTCGCCCTTGAGTATCTGGCATTAGTAATTAAGGACAGATATTGGTCTATCACCACAGTCACTTGCATGCCTGTCCTTGTCCCTCATGTAATGAGCTTCCTTCCTTACACCTGACTCAGAGGTGTCTACTCTGTGTATCCCATGATCTGAGTATCATAATCAATGTGTGATTACATTTATTTTGTATAAAATGATCTCAAAAAGACTAGCAAAAGCATTTATGGCATGAAAACAGAAATATGACAAAAATGCATTCATGCATACCCATATTTTTGATGTTGGGGTTTTATCTTGTCTGAATTCTTGCTGGCTTCAAGCATAATATACTGCATCCCCTCCTCTCACCAAAAGCTTGGGTGTGTCTAGGTGAGGTTAAGTCCTTGTTTGCCTGACTGCTTTGTGACTAGCATTTGATATCTTACAGGTTTATTTTATGGTCTCTTGCTATGCGCACTTGAATATTGATGAGAGTCTTGCACTTATGGAATGCGGTCAGAGTACACATCACCGTTTAGTGGTCTGTTGACTGGTTTCTCTATGTTGTCTATGTTGTCTCTAATGCATCATATCAAAGCACCAAGGCAAAACCTTCTTGTTTAGCATACCCTTGGAGACCTCTAAAAATTGCCTCACTTCATTACTACTGCAAAATGATCAATATGCTTCACCAGAATTAACTGTACTTTGGACATCTCCCTTGCCTGATTACTGTGCATTTTTTATTCCTCAAGGATAATGGGGGTTTGTTCCCAGCCAAGATTTTATCATGGTTGTAGGCACAGCTGTGGAGTCTCTATGTGCCTGTGGCCTCTTTCAGGAACAGGTCTTAGCTGCTAATCAAAAATAGTCTTTGTACAAGCACACGCGTGTTTGGCGAGTATGAGTTGGAATTCATAAATGGGAAGTGATTGATTAGAATAACATACTCCTGTGCTTTTATAAACATTAGGATGAGGGCTGGAATACTTCACTCATGACTGTCTACAGCGTATGTCCACAAATCAGACATGTTTTCCCATCCCTCATTTCCTGCTGACCTTTTAATGTACTAGCTGAAGCTAATATTATGGATACAGCAGCATATTGACTTGATGTATTTGTTACAGATAATTAATATTGCTCTAGTTGGCCATGTTCTCAATTATTATTTCCAGTTGCTTCATAGTTATTAAACTGTCACATTTCAAGCATAGACAAGTGCCTGTGATGATATACAGAGGCTTTTTAAGTGGAAAACATTTAGGTGCCTTTTTATTACTCAGATCCCCAAGGGATACCACTGTGGTCATGCCGTCTTCAAATATACATTTGACCTATACTTCATACGCACAGCTAAAGGTTAGAATAAATATGCATGTTTTCTCTGCTTATTAAGCGAAACTCGAGACACTAAGAGAACATGAGAGGAGGCTCTGCTGGCTTGCAAACAACACAGTAAATTGCTCATACTGCATGCACCTGCCTGTCCTAGCTCTGCTTCACTCATCCATGCCTCTGTTTTGCTGTACATGCATGCATAGAAATCCATTTGCATGGAAATATGACTCAATAGGTAAACCTTGGCATTGCAAATCCAGCTTTAATATTGTTGGCAGTGCTCCCTGCCATGCTTCAAGTTTCAGCAAACCACTCCTCTGTGCTGTGGGTTGGAGGAACCATTGCACTTCCTGCATCTTCTAGGCTCTTACTTTCTGCTACACCTTCTTTCATGAGCAACACCAGGTCCCTCTTGCTGTTGCAGTGGCCAGTTGAGCTGTTAAAGTAAGTGCAGGAACCTCCTAGATGCAACACTACTGACTTGCTCATATATTGTCCTCAGTAAAATCTCCTTATGAATGCCCTTCTGGCAGCATCCTTTCTGTATAGATGGAGTTAGATCCCAGAGTGAGCTTCAGTGTGGAGGTCTAAGGGACAAGGTCAAAGACTGCAAAACCCTGTCCTTCCCCAGCTCACCTCACTTTATTAGGAATATCTGTGATCCCGAGCACTGTCAGCTGGCACTGAGCAGTGACCGTGCTTGAGAAGAGGGGAAAGGAAAGCTGAACTGGAAAAGGAGGGGAAAGAGTTTGAATAAATGTCCAAAAAGGTAAATGACAGCTTGAGGAAATGATGGAAACAACATCATTAAATCTTTGTCTGACAGGTGGTAAAAATCTCCCTTCTACACATGGAAAAATCCTTTGGTATCCAGGACAGACCCAGCTCCCAGCAAAGTCATGTTGGAGTCATGGAATTGTTTTTACAAGCTTCATCCCAAGCAAAAATATGCCTTGGCTTTTTACTGAGAAAAGTGGTCACCAAAAGTGGTCAGGAATCCAGCTGAAGATAATCATCAATAGTACTGTCTGGCTAGGACAGGGCTCCCCGTTTCCCTCTCTGCTATCACACCCTGTTACTTCATTTTCTCTCGTAGTGCCTCAGAAGACCCTTTTGTTCCCCATCACAGCCCTGGCCCCTTCCCCCTTTCCAGTTTAGGTACGTTTCCACTGTTGCCACGACCTTCACAGCTGATATATGGAACATCCCTGCAGGATTGTTCTCTCTGACATTGAGCATGAGGCTGTGCAATAAAATGAGGAATTAGCAGGCATTTACATTCTGGAGTTAATGACGAGGAGTGTGAGCCTTATGAACATCTGTTTCCCCTGTTTTCAAGGGGGCCTTCAATTTACTCCTGGTTCTCATCCATGCAGCTATTACCGTTAACCATCAGCTAGTGCTGTCCTGGGTATGGGGAACAGAGGCCGATAAAAGCCTCTAAATCACTGTAGATTTGGGGCTGGGGG
>VXAA01004105.1:139397-164596 GCA_013399115.1 Anseranas semipalmata | reverse complement strand
AAAAAAGAAATCAAACCTTGAATTACTGCCTGACTCTGTGATGGGCCATGATCACTGCATGTGAGCAACACATGCAGTTTTAATCCCAGTGCTATTATGTGCACATCACTCTGGGAACTCTTCCTAAGCTGTTACTGCTATCAGAGGGATGCTTTCATAGCAAGGCATTTAACTCATTTAAGACATTTACAGTTGCCAATCTTTGTGGGTCCCTTCCAACTACCCTATCCTATCCTATTCTATTCTATTCTATTCTATTCTATTCTATTCTATTCTATTCTATTCTATTCAACTCCAAATAGTCGATTTGCTGGAAATCCTTTTGGAGAGCAGGCTCTGGGAGTTTCCACTTCAGCACCAAGCACCAGCGCTAAATCCCAGGCGGGGAGTGGTAGCATTGATCTCTGCCGGATGCACTGATTTCAGGCTCTGCTCGCCTCTGGAGGGCTGGCTGTAGCACAGGATAAACACGTAGTCCTAGTTGAGATTTGAGCCAACAATGTTGCTCTTGGTTTCAGCTTTCGTCCTCCAGCATGAAAAGGATGCCACAAAGAAGGTGGATGTATCCATAGAGAGGAAACCCATCTTGTTATAAAATTAGTTATTCTCTGGAAAACAGATCTGTAGTTAAGACATTGAACAATTAGGACAGTCTCTTTAAATGATTATTTTCAACTTAAAACACAGGGTTATTACTGGCTGAGTGGTGGCTGCATGAACAGCCCATTTGACAACAGTGTCTGAGAGAAGGGGACAGAAGCTCCTGTTTATTGGCTATATAAATTAAATTAATTTAGTTAAATTTACAAAGAGAGGAAGAAAAAGCAATAAGGTTTGTTCCTGTGGCTTGCCCCAAAACAGAGGCAACACCTTCTGTATTAAAACAGCTCTCCCCAGAGAAACTGACAGTGCAACGTGGCTGCAAGTAATTATTTGTTTGTGGTCATTTTCACTGCTACATATTTAACATTTATTTCAGGCTCTGTTGAGCCAAGCACCAGCACTGGTGAGCAATTACCTGCCCAGACAGAGCAGGTGGGGTGATGTGCCCACCAGCATGAAGGTGAGTTATGTCATCTTGCTCCAAGCAAATAGTGAATTAAGGGTTTCTAGCGAGGGTTGATAACTCCAAATATATCTACCACACAAGGAAGATGGATTGTTTATAGGCACATCTTCTGTATCCCTAACTCTCACCTCCTGCCCCTCCCCACTGCTCTACCAACATCCCGTGCCCCGTTCGTGACTCTGACCACGTTTGAAGCAGGGCACAGCATCACTTTTCCACCTGTGATGTGACGAAGAGGTAAAAAGAAGTCGTACTTCAACAAACCTCCCCAGTGTTTCTCACCTCAGCATTTCCATCAGTCAAGGCAACACTGGTATCTAAAGTCACATCCTGCTTCTAGCTCATGAGTTACTAGTCCTCACGTGAAGAAAGAAAGCAGTGGCCGCAGGACATAGCCCACAGGCCTGGCCAGCTGGCAAGGGCAGGCATTAGTCTGCTTCATCTCTGCTGACATTAGCAAATTGCAAGGGTATATTAACCTGAGGCACAGCCCAAAAATCCAAAAACTCAGGGAGGACTAGCCAGCTCTTTATTCCTGAGAAGATCCTGAAGGTGAAATAAATGTACTAAGAGTGAAATTCTGCCACCAGATACCTGTCTACAAATGCAACTGGTGTCATTAGAGCAACACATGAACATGGGAAGAGGATTTGGTGCTTCAGGTGAGACCCTTCTTTTCAGTATTCTTCTTGTTCGTGCTTTCGGGGCAGACAAGATCTTCTGCACTGTCTCTGACCTAGGTGGGCTCTGGCACAACTAGTTAAGGTCTGAAAAAATGCCACTCGCTGCCAGGATGCCACATATAGATGTGAAGGGACGTGGCCCAGGCAAGCTGGTAGCTGGTGCAGACCATGAGGGATGGATGCCTCAGGTGATACACTGAGACATGGTAATCATTGTAACAACTTGGTGCTGAGTATTGCCTCCTGTCCTCATTGCTCTCTGAATCTCTGCACCGTTAGCTAATTGAGCTTCACAGCAATATCTCGGCAGCACTGGCATTGTCGGGCTCATTTTCCAAATGAGTAAATACTGATTCAGAAAAGCTTCTTGTCCTGCCTGGCCCGTGGTTGTCATGGGACCTGAGAGCCCTGAGATGGCAGGAAATGCTGAGATCTTCAGGCCATGGTGGTGGCCTCTGGACTCACCGCGACCTCATGGGAGGTTACTGCAGGGCTTTGTCGTGGAGAACTCTGTCCCCGAGACTCTCATCTGGAGGCAACACAAATGTAAATGCAAGGCTATGCACCCACCGTACCCAGAGTAATTTGGGGTCACCAAGATCGCTTGTGTGCTGTGCGGGTGGCTGAGCCCTGGCACAGGCTGCCCAGGGTGGTTGTGGGGTCTCCTCCTTGAGATCTTCACAAGCTGCCTGGACGTGGTCCTGGGCAGCTGCTCTGGGTGTCCTTGCTGGAGCAGGGCTTGGGGCAGGTGGCCTCCAGCGGTCCTTGCCAACTTCAACCATTTAGTCATTCTGTGATTCTGTGATGCCACAGCTGGGGACTATGCATGTACAACAGGCATGACCCCTCTCAGAGACTGCTCCCCCTGTCATGATCAGGACTTGTCTTCCTGCGGTGCTGCCCAAGAGTGCCAGTGTCAAGCAGGACCTCACTGAAGCACCCCCTACTATGGTACTTAGCACTGCTGCAGGTGGCTGACCAGGTGGGACGTGGGGTGGGCTGTGCAGAGTCACAGAATGCCACATAGCCCTGCTGGTGTAGTAACGCCCAGCTTGCAGGGCTTGGCCTTCATCTCACCTGGTTACAGAGAAGAGACTGGCCTGCGAGAGTTGCAGATGTGCAGTCAGTGGAGGCGATTTGGTGGTGAGTCATCTAACCATTTTAGATATCTGCTTTAACCTGAGATGCTCCAGACCTGCTTCTTCCCAGTATCTCTGGAAGCACAGCTAGGTAACTCAGATATTAGCATCCATTAGAGGAAGATGCATGTCACCTCTGATGGCTGGAAAATCCTCAGTGAACATCTTCTAAATCTGCCTGGACCAGATTTTGAAGACAGAAAATCCAAGGCCAGGAAAACGTGAACATAAGATCTGAAATTTTGAAGCGAGCCTGAATTATTCATTGTTCTCATGACCCAGCAAATGAGAAATGCTCCATCCCTTAAAACCTGCTCAGAGTTAGTGGATGCAGCTGAACAAGCTGCTGCCCATGCAGTCAGCAGGAGCAGGACTCTCCTCCATCCCTCACCGCTGGCTCCCAGTGCTTTTTCTCTTCAGTACAAGGTGATGGAGGTGGCTATGGTCCATCTGTCCTCTGCTCTGGCATGGCCCAGCACAGTAGAATTCTCCACTGGGCACTGCATTAGGCTGGCAGTGGAAAGCAATATGTCCTCATGGTAATGTGGGCACCAGGCAGCCACTCTGAATAGGAAATGACGGCAGTTACTTTATCTAATAACAGCAGGAAAATGTAATGTGTCTTTATTGAGCTGCTGGCTTGCTGGTGAGAGCTGAAGGAGATGCTCTCTTGGGTATAACATTTGCAGAGAGAAGCGACATGAAATATTGCCATAAACTCCCCTGTTAATAAGCAAACAGAGGAAGGGAGAACACACCAACTGCAGCAGTGTGTAAGGAAAAATTAAGACGGTGGAGGCAGCAACCTCTTTCCCTAGGCATCAGATGTCCCCCAGGGAGAAATGAAGAATTCCCCTCTTGACCCAGCGACTAGAAAACACATGTACGACTAATAACAATGTAAGAAGGATGTCTTTGAAAGGAGTAATAAAAAAAGCCTCTTGCCATATTAGTGTCCTCCAATGCCAGAGAGAAACGTAAGTTTCTGCAGAAGGAAGATTAACATGGAAAGCCCAGCTCAGCAGCTGTACAGTGACCATGCTCTGCAGGTGGCCATGGGGTGCAGGAAGGGCTTCTGCCCTGTGACAGATGGGGGACACGTGTCCCAGGCTTGCAAGCAATGGTTGCATGCTTCCCCAGTTATTATATCCAGCTCTGAGGGTGATGACCGCGTGTGGCTGAAGGGAAAAAGAAAGGTCGCAGAGAACCTCAGCATTGTGAAATCCATTCCAGTTCACCAAGTTCAGTTTCCTCCCTAGTTCTGTAAAATTATCTGTGGCATTTATCACTGGTATTTTAATTGGCGTGTTACTTAACTGCATTAAAGACTGCTTCTGATACTTCTTGTCCAATAAAAAATGACCTTTTGAGAAAAATGAAAATTGTTGAGATGCTTAAGATCACTTTCTGACTGAAACTTGGCGACCTGCTCTAGGTGTCCCTGCTTGAGCAGGGGGGTTTGACCAGATGACCTGCAGAGATCCCTGCAACCTCAATGATTCTGTGAAAGCATCAGTGCAATTCCAGTGCCCGTACTGTTTATATCTTTGCATAAAGTCTAAATGGATTTTTGAATACATATTTGGTAAAATAATTCACTGTAAACACAGCATTTAGGTAAAGCCAACAACTTTTGACAGCACTTTTCTTTGGAAAAACAACAACAACAACAAAAGATCATTTTTTAAAAGAAGAAAAAAGATTTGTTGATGTTTTCTTCCACCTCTCATCACTGTAGATACCAGGGAAGGTGAGAGGAGGGAATACCTCCGTGCCATCTGATTTGGGCATTTTCCAGGGAGGTTTGCAGTTGTCCTCACTCCCTGCAGGCAGCTCCGTCTCCCACTTGGCTGTGCTGAAGTGAGTGGGGTGAAACCAAGGGGAGGTGTGGGAATGGGGCCCACTGGAGCAGCCTTCACACCTGTAACCAGCACACCACGAAGCTGGGTGGGCCACTTTGCTTCTGCACGCATCAGCTGGGAGGAGCAGATCAGGCTCAGGAAGAGATGATAAGGATGCAGAGAAAATACATAGAGAAGCTACAAGAGCGATCTGATCTCAGGCAAAAGGTGCTTTGCAAGGGAAACACTATCCGTCTATTTGGTTTCCTGAAGGACAGTTCAAGCAGAAGCTGTACCTTCATATGAAGAAGGTCTGTGATGCCGGAGACTGCCTTAGCCCAGCAAGGGAAAGCACAATGACTTTCTATACAGAGAAGCTTATGCAGAAAAATAATTCAGACTGGAATTATGATGCAAATTGTTAGTGGTGAAGATAAATAACCTTTGGAAGAACTTGCCAGGAGGTGCTATGGATCTCCTTCATGTGAAACGTCAAACTCAGGGTGTTTGGAAGGGATGGGCATGCACAGCAGCCAGTGTGAAGTGACAAATGCTTCACAGAGGACAGGCTGGAGGGCTACAACATTCCCTCCAGTTTTAAAAATTGTTGGCTCTGCTTTGCTGATGATGTACCTTCCAATGCACCAGTTCGACTGTGATAGATGCTGGGGGAATACCAGGAGAGTGGATGGCAGGTGGTGGCCCTGGCTTGTGTGCCATTCCAAAATGACATCACCTTCAGTCACTGTTGAGGACAAAGTACTGGGCTGGAGGGACCATTGCCCTGAGCTAATGGGGCATTTCTTAAGGTCTTGCTTAAAAAGTTGGGTGGACAACAGAGGAAAATGTTAATTAGCAGTGCAAACCTGCTGTGAGACCCAGGAGAGCAGATGGAGCTTCATATGGTAAGTTTGCATCCAAAGGATGAAGAAAGATGCCTGATATCCCAGCCAGCTTGGGGGAAATGCATCCTCAAAGAGCCCCATTTTTAATCATAGAATCACAGAATCATAGAACCATAGAATCATAGATTCATAGAATGGTTTGGGTTTTAAGGGACCTTAAAGAACATCTGGTTCCAACCCCCATTCACCCAAAACTATAAAGGGAGCTGGGGTGACGCACTCAGATGTAGACACTCACAGGAGAGGTGCCAAAGTGGCCTGAGTCCTGCTCCTGCAGCCCCTCACCAGACATAAAATGGACTTGGCTAGAAGTGGGCAGGGACTTTTTAAATAGCCAGCTAGCATTCCTAAAAGGCAGGGCTGAGGGTGTAAAAGGGGTCCTCCCCATCCCCAGGGCACCACATGGGCTGCCCCTGGTGCCAGGGGTCATCCTGTGGATGTCGGTGTCTTGCACAGATATAGGGATGGGAAGGAACTTGGGTTCACTGTGCCTGCAGTGTCTGGTGGGGCAGAAAGGGAGCAAGAGCAGCCTGTAGGAAGGTCACCCTCCAAAAGTGCCCAGCTGGAAAGATAGACATCAGATTGAAACCCAAGCCCTGCAATTTAATGTTTGATTTTGAGCGATGTGTCTCCTGGGCTCTTGGCCTGGGAAGTTGCATGGTTCCTGGACACCTGCAGTTGCCTATAAGTGTTTCCCTTCCATCGTGGCAGCTCCAACCAAAAGCAAAGACAGCAAAGTGGAAAGCCAGCTGCTGTTCCCCCAGGCACATCCCCATCCTGCCCCTGTCTGTGGATTCCAATGTACTTTTTTTCCTGCTTCATTTATCCTTAATTTTGATGTGCATTTAAGCGATACTGTCATAACCCCCCTGCCTTTCCCAGGAGACCATGTGGGTACTGAAAAACTCAGAGGTGTCTGTGGCTCCCCTGAATTTTGGCTGGAACAACTCAGGAGCAATTTTTTTATTTTTCCCTTCTTGTATCTCAGTGAATAAAAATTTTTAACCCTGACTTTCCAGATCCACAAGGTTTTCATGTCTGTTGACCCTATGATTACATTAATAGTACACAGCCGCACCAGTAGTTGAACTGTTGGAGCATTATAATCCCCCACGTAATATGATGATGTCCCTAGAGCTGCTAATTTGGCAAATCTGGGTCCTAGCGAGGATTTAGCCTATGGTCTTTTGACATGACACACAACTCATATTACAGAATGAACGACCTTGCAGATACAGCCTATAATCTCCAGAAATGAGCAGTGAGCAGTTAAATAGGAGTTTAGCCCTTGCACATAGACTTGTGCTTCCTCTCTCTGAGTATGTCTGTGCAGCTAAATAAAGCTGACAAGGCCCTACTCCCTGATTTGAGGCCAGGTAGGACAGCAGACCTTGCCTCCACCAGCCTCGATGAGACTCAAATCGATGGAGTTATGCTGCTTGAGAGCTGCTTGAGAGCTCCTGAGTGTGCAAGCAGAATAAGGACCTGCATTCCCCATGCAGTAAACCAGGATGACTGGATACCTCAGCACGACCTTCCCAGCACCATGCATGCTGAGCAGATGTAGCCTCCAATCTCTGACCTTGTAGGTCTCTGAGGCTCTGGGTGAGAGCAGAAAGTCTTCTTCGAGGGGCAGGATCCTTCTTCTTTAGGATGCCTGAAGATACATCCTAATGCAGTCAACTGCTTGGTATTTTCTTTACAAGAAAAACAACTTTTTTTTTGCAAACCAGCCCAGTGGCAATAATGAACATAAATGATGAGCACCTTTTGCTCATTTAAGGCTTCAACAGCAGAGTACTTGCACTGATGATTTGTAGAGTGAAATTTGCTGGTTTGAAATGTTTGTGCAGCTACCAACTACCAACTGGCAATAAATAAATAATAAATAGTTGGATGCCTGCAGTTACTTTGGGAGCAGAGAAAAGGAGACATTTAAGCAAATCAATTCACTCACTTGTCCTTAAGCCTGTCTGAAAATATTCTCCAAATCTCTTTCAACACTGCAAAAATTATCTCCTCATCTACAAGTGAATGTTAAAATTATGAGATACACATTCTTCCTATCTTTAATGTTTTTTTGGGGAGAGGTTGCGTTGTCAGCTGTTCCAGTATTTGCAAAATCCCACTTATTTATCTACTCAGGCCTCTTCTTTTTTATTTTTTATTTTTTTTTTCTTTATTTTTGCACACAGGCTCTCTGCAGTCTGGCAGAGCCAGTATTGCAGTATTGATTTAGGAGCTTGCAGCGGTGACAATCCGGTTCCAGGCTGATGCTGATGCTGTATGTGGGTTGCTCCATCCTGAGCAGAAATCTAACCCCCAGTGCTGGGATCATGTTTAAAAAGAGGCAAAAGAAGAAAGGAAAGATACTTTTATCTGCTTTGAAGGGGGAAAGGATTACAAAGGCTAAATAAGCCATCTGAGTACTTAGCTAGCAATCCTAAATAGCACCCTGATAGGAAGTTCTGGCAGAGAGCTAATTAAATTAGCCCTCTTTGATTTATTAACAAGCAGAACAACACATCACACAGGATTGTCCCACGAAACAAATGCGCTTTCTGATTCCCTTGGCTGCTTCAGCGCTTTTGCGTCCTGGAAAACCTGGTTGTGGGGACTCCAGTTCAATGAGACTCAGTGGCTTGAAAAGGATCCCTTCCCACCAACACAGATATGTGCTGGTAATAACACACAAAAACATCTTTTTTTTCTTGTGTTTCCCTAATTCCTTTTCTAAATGTCTAGGACAATCTAATGGCTAATTAGTAATTTCCTGCCCACCGATACGCAGATGAATGACAAGCAAAAGCCTTCAGCATGTTTAATTATTCTGTTGATTTAGAAGCCACTTTTCCCCCAGTGCAAGTTCCTCTCCGTGTGTGTGCTCTCATGCATCGTGTATTTCATTATTTTTAGAAGCATGCTCCGTGCCTTTTCATGCTCTTGCAGTTCCAGCATCCAGCAATTACATTTAGCGTCCAGCGGACCCGATCCACCAGTGAGCGTAAATCAGAGAAATGTTGCTGACTTTAAATGGAGTTATACCAAGTTGCACCAGACCCCAGACCTGATGTCTCCTGTGCTTTTTTTGGGGTGGGGGGGACACACGCTGTTTGTGTGCTGGGAATGCCTGCCTTGGGAAGTAGCAGAATATAACATTTAGAAAGCGTCAGAGTGACAAAAATCCAAAGCGAAGCCCACAAATGCACAGGCGTGAATCTATTTATATAGCGAGCTCTACTTCTGCTTAACCCCTGCAAGGAGCTGTAACTCTCTCCGCATATTTGATTTTTCTCCTGGGCTGTAAAACGTTGTCTGCTTCATCTATTTTTGCTACTTTCCAACAGTTTCGCTGGTGGGCTTCTTTCCTACCCTTCCCATTTAGCTTTGGTATTAGGGCGCTTTTTGCTAAATGAAGCCAATTAATAAATGGAGACGTTAAGCAATCAATTTTGCCTGCCTATCTCCCCAGCCTTACGTACGCCTGGCTGTAATCGCAAGATAAATGCAATGTGCTGATGTATGGTAATGTTCAATAATACATTCTCCACCAGGCTCAATTCATCAGGGACTTTCTGGAGGGGAGGCATTCGTTATTGGCTGTCTCTGGACCTCAAGGATAACATTTCTGTCCTTTCCATTGGCCGACCCGCTGCTGCAAGCCTCTTCCCGTCTTATTTTGATGATGAATATGAAGGCACGCTGAGCCGTGCCGGAGCGCAGCGCTCGCCGACCGCACTCCCTCCCCGGGCTCAAGGACTCAGGGGCTGCCTCGCTGCTTCCCCTGCCCGCCGCCGGCAGCAGCAACGACCAAAGTTGTGATGCTTTTCTTCACCCAGTGCTTTGGGGCTGTCTTAGATCTTATTCACCTGCGGTTTCAACACTACAAGGCGAAGAGGGTTTTCTCGGCCGCTGGGCAACTTGTCTGCGTCGTCAACCCAACGCACAGCCTGAAGGTGAGTGAAAAATAATTTTCCTCTACTGATTTCTTTTCTGCCAAACCCCTAATCCCCCCCTCCCGCCAGCATTTTTCCACGGGGAATACAATGATGCTCTGGCAGCATGGGGAGAGTGCTGTTAACACCTCGCAGCCCTGGCAGAGGGGGTGTTTGCATTGTCTTGCTGCAGGAGACACTTTAAATGGAAAGGAGAGCATCCCGCTGCTCGAAGCGGTCGCGGGAAGTCGCTGCTCCCCACATCACTAAAGTTTCCTGGTTCCTTTCATCCGTGCGACAAGCAGGCATGTTGCAAGCCCCTGGGGAGGGGGGGGAAAAAAAAGTCACTTTGATGAATTAGCACTTTTTTTTGTTAAAAGGACTCTGGCAGAGCTAGTGCTGCTGGCGGTGTGACAATGTGCTGCTGGTTAGCGGCAGGGAGCAGGACGAGAGGGCTCCCCCACAGCCCAGGGGTCTCTGGCTGTTGGTTGTGCTCACTTTGGGGTGAAAAAAGCTGTTTCTGCCTCCTGAGGGGAGTCTAAAGGCATTCCTCCAGTGCTGAAAGCCTCCTTTGCCCTTTGCAAGGTGAATCTATTTTAAGGTGGGAGAATACATTTGCCTTAATGTAAAACTATTTATAGTCCCCGTAAAACATTTCTCTCACTAACATGGTTCTGGATTTTCACTGACAAAGTGTCAACAGCTCTGTCTATGCCAGAGCCTTGATGGTTTTATGTAGAGATGGAGTAGTGGGGGAAGAAAGTGACTGGGAGGCTTTAATTACTTTATGACACTAGCGAAGGATCAACTTTAACGAAGTGAATCCTGTCTTGCTGGAAGCCCCTTGCAGACCTGACTTGCAGAGCAGCTGATGCAAACTCAGAAGGGAATTTAATTCAGGACAACTCATCTCTGGCTCTGCTTTTCTGTACCAGGAGGTCTGCTGATGGGGTAACCCCCGCCTCGGAGCAACATCCCCCTGATGCAAACAGCAGCACCCTCAAAAAAAGCAGATTTCCGGAGTTATGTCTGCAGTCTCAGGCAGGGAGTGGTGGTTTCCAGCACACCAGCTCGGGGAGGATTTCCCTGCTCAGCCCAGTGAGTGCTACCGGCTGGCAGGCGCTGCGAGGGGATGCGCGACTGCGAGCTTGCCTCTCGTGTCATCACATCCTCTGCCACCACTGACATGAGCTGCTTAAAAATCCTGCAGCCCTGTCATTATCTTAAAGGGATCTGCCTGTCCAGATGGGTAAAGCACTTTGCAGAAAGAAAGAGCCGCCCTCCTGAGTGCATGGGGAGATTTTGTAGATGAATGCTTCTGTACTTGACCCCTTTTATGTGAGTGTCTTCTGCTATTTTCATCTCTAATTTTAATTATGAAAAAAAAAACTAAGCAGCAAATGGTTATTGAAGGTCACATTACAATGGCACTGTCTGATCAGACACCCCACAAGCACACAGAGGGGTGTCCATTGGTCTCTCCCCTGGTAACTAGGACAGGACCTGAATTTATCAGTTCAGGTCCTCCCAAGCTGCAGATTCACTACGGTAGGACCTGCAGCATTTTGTCTTTGAATGCACCAGAAAAAGTTGATGCTTCTATTTCTCTCTATTAAACACACAGGGCATTACAGCACATTAAAATCCCCCATTGCCAAGCTCCTCACTGCTGGGACTCAAAGCCCAGCAGGCAGATGAGCAGTCTCGGTACCGTCTTGGTGGTTCTTGAAAGCAGGCAGCGGATGCAAAACTCTCTTGGAAACAAACAGGAGCTTCTAGGAAAAGATCCAATGTGTAAGTGAAGCACTGTGATAGGGTTGCAGTGGGAAGGTGATCGCTTGTGTTTCCCCATGCATGCCCTTTGTGCTACCAGGCAAATGGGACAAGTTGACGAGAAACCTCCCTGGCAGGAAAAAAAACAAGTGAGACACCTCCACCTGAACCAGTCACCCCATCTTCTCCTCCTTGGCAGAGGAGAGGGGTCACCTCCAGTGGGCAAGGTGTCTTGTCCAAAAGCTGGTGTCAAAGACTGGTCAGATGAACCTGCTTCTCTCCTGGGGTTGAACCTATTCCTCTGTGGTGGTTTGCAGTATTATGACTACTTTGATGTTTCAGAGTCTATTATTTCTTAGCTGGGTCATTTCATCTGTAACATTTTGTTGACAGCCCCCAAATCTATCTTAACAATTGACAAGTGGACTGAAAACTGTATTAAGGTTTGTGGTCGATGAATAGGAGCCTGCTAGGAAACAAGGGCTGGGAGCAATGTCATTCCTCTCCCTTCCCTTCAAGGCTTACATGTTTGTGCTCACCCCACAACTGTAAGCTCTTCGCAAAGGGATTACCTTACTCTGTATTTCTGCAGCACCAGAGTGAGGGGGCTCCGGGCTGACTTGTGCAAACGGTGAATGACAGGCATCATATTCTGCTGTGAGAAGGTCAGGTCCTCCATCAGTGCCAACGTGCATAACTCCATCAAAGTCAAATCACAGCAGGACCCCTGTTCTCAACCCTTCTGCCCACAGGAGCGCTCAGGAATGGTGGTGGCATCCACCTCCCCCAGGACCTGTGGCTGGCAATCACAAACGTGCACCAGAGATCTGGCATCATGTGAAGTGCTTGGTGAGCAGCAGAGAGCAGGGGATCCCCCCCAGGTCCATTTGCACAGCACAGGATCGCAGCGCAGCCACAGCCCAGCCGTGCCCTGACGTTTGGCTGGGCGCTGCCTGTGGCTCTGTAAAACGCTTCCTCTGCATTCAAGGAGTTACGAGCTTCTTACCCACAGATTTAAATTTGTGAAAAAATGTAACCTTCTTGTAAAAAGCACCCTTCTCCATCTCCGTAAGACTTAAAGGAACTTACTAAGTTATGGGAAGACGCATATGTGAACGTGGGCATAAATAATTTAACCTTACATTCAAAAGGATCACAACGTGGTTTATTGGGCCAATCTGTGTTCTAGGTATTTTTTAAAGTGAGAAGAAAATCTGTGTTGAGTAAGGGGCGGGATTTGCATCCTGTTCTAAAAGCTTGGCTCTGTGCACAGTGGCTGGCCAAATAGCATTGTAATCCACTTTATCCCCAGCAGGATTAAAGTGCTATGGTGCATTATACCCACATGAGACTTATTTATATATGTCATCTAAGGGAGGAGATGGGCACTGAAATGTGACACTCATAACCCCCAGCCATCCTCCACCACCTGGAATTTGGGGGGCCCAAGTGTCTTTTTCCCATCTGAAGCAGTAGGATCCTGATAACCAGGGCAAGAAGGGCTTTCACAGCCCCCCTGCTGCCTGCAAACCCCGGTTCCTGTCCCAGCCTGGGGATAGGGCTGCATTAACACTGGGCACCGCAGGCTTCAAAATCCTTTTGTACAGCTGCAGCAGGCAGCTGATGCTGGGTACCAGGAGCTCTCCTCTCCCATAACTCACTGACCTGGAGCTTGCAGGCCCACGCATGTACACCACATGGGCCCACGGCACAGGAGAACAGGGTGGCACGGGCTTCCCTTTGAGCCTGTTGGAAAGCAGAGCAGCTTCGAGCTTCAGCGTCAGAAATTACAGCATCTCCTGGGAGGATGGAGAGGGAGGGGAAGAGACACCGTCTCCAAAGTTTCTGTGCTAATACGTTCATTGCCTATGTTAACTGGTGCTTCCTGGCATGCTACAGCTCTGGAGATGGGACAGAGTGGCTGAAATTCCTTCACTACTCAGGGATGGCAAGTTTGATTTGGGGGCTGGAAATGCTGGTATGAATTTTAATAATGAACCCGACCTGATTGAGGGATCAGGGATGCTTCAAGTCAGATGTTATCAATGGGAGACGGTGTGGTTATTGTAATATCAGATAAATGCCTCTCCCTTCAACAGGGTGTTTGGCAGCAGGGGTTAGGAGCAGCTATCAGACACCTTCACATATTGCGGTCTAATCCTCCCGCTCTGACATGGCTCAGTATATACATACATATACATGAGCTATACACAACGACCCCGATACCTCCCTCAGGAGAAATACTGCCCCAAAACAATTGCTGTTGCGAACACACAGGGTGCAGAAGAAATCAAGGTGTTTTAATAAAAGCCTTGATTATGTGAAATGAGTTGTGAGGTTCAGTGTGCTTCACAGCCGATGTAAGTCACACCCGGAAATTTCCAAAATTGGCTTTAATTAGCATGCTTTGGCAGTTGTCTCAGGAGAGAAGCCAAGCACTGAGTATGGTAGTGCAAGCCCCAGATGTTAAAAAGTCCCGGGCCAGGTCCCTGAACATCATTAAAACTCCTCAAAGTCAGAATTTACAAATAGTACAACATTTGTTTAATCATTAAGATTCTCTCCTGGTATCAAAGACCTCCCAGCACAATTTTTCTTCATATTTCTGGGGGGCACTCAGAAACTTTTCTCAGAGAGAATCTGAGATTCTTAAGTAACCCAGAAAATGGAGTTCAAAGGGAGCATGGCAGATCCCGAGAGCTCTGTTAAAGTGAGGGAAAGGAACTGCTGGGGCTGTGCCCTGTCTCCCCAGGGCTTTGGCACACCCTACACATACAAAGTCCATCATCCTTGTCTTGCCTGGCTCAGAGCTGAGGTTTTGGGTACCCCTGGCATCCCCAGTGCCTTCCTCCATCAGCATCTCTTGGCTTGGGGCAGAATGGGAAAAACTGTGAATCCTGCAATATTTTCATGGGGACGGAGGGGCAGTCTTTGCCCGGCTTCACCCAGGATTAAGCGAGGCAGTGGCAGATGAAGATGGCCTCTTCTGGCGGCAATGAGGACCACTGCTGCCCTGCAATGCCAGCTTGTGCCTGGTCCTGAGCATTCCTCCAGCTGGTCTCTCTGAACATGGGAGCTACTTCTCAGCCCACCTCTGTATGTATGTTCTTTATCTGGAAGTGAAAAGCTTGGATGTTGGGAAGTTAAACACCTTACCAGGCTGCTTTATTTTTCCTTCTTTTCATAGTTTGTCTCTTCTTTAAGTGCCTTTTCTTCTGAGCTATTGTGCCTCCTCATGCAGCTCATTGCTGGATATACAAAATCCTTAAGGCAAAAGATTTTCTTGTCTGTCATTTAATAACCTAATTCTGGCTTTTTTTTTTAACTCCTGCTGAAGGAAAGAATCACTAACTTCCTTGCAACTTTGAGTCTCTTATTTGCCCTTAAGCTCCTTCAGAAAAAATATATATATATTTCAAACATCAGCTTGTTTGGTGCCAGCAATTTACATATTGACTGATGAAGTCCTGTTTTAGAAGAATCATCAGCAAGATGGGGAAAGCTACAGAATTAAGAGAAAGGTTGCTGTCACCACTTTCCAATGCCACTAGCAAGGAAGTCAAGTGCTCTACATGCCTGCAAAGCACTGTTTTGGTCGTGCACTGGAGAGTGGCTCCAGCAGGCAGGTCCTGCTGGTGGGATCATGGCCATGTGTTATCCACCCGGCATGGGGAGCCACGATCATGATTCATTCACCAGTGCTGGAAAAAGATAATATCTTTGCCTTGGTTTGGCAGTGCAAATCTAGTTTCAGCAGCTTCCCATGCTGCGGCAGCAAACAGCTGGGCAAGGCAGCGTCTCCAGGTGGTTTCACAACCTCCCATGAAGCTCTTTCCCCCAGGGATTTTTTGAGGACAGCGCTGTAGGGCTGTGCTGAATGGTAAAATTTCAGCGCTGCATGGGGATCTCCTGAAAATTTACTTTGGGTGACCTGCTGCTCACAGCCACCTGCAGTACTGCTCAGCTCTCCCCCAGAGTTCTCATCTAAGGAGGGAAGAGCATCCTGGAACTGCAGATGAATTGCCTGACACATAAGTGTGTACAGTTCACAGCAGTTTTATGTATTTAGAGGCATTTCTGAGCATATTATGTAACATTAATGTATTCATCTTTAACTCTCCCCTTTAGTCTCAGCAACAACAGGAAAGCATCATTGAAGAGTGGCAGAGACCTCCAGGTGCTTTGCATGTTTGTTTTGGTGTATTTTTTTTTTAAGTTAAAAATGCTTGAACCAACTCTGGAAAGAGATTAAGCAGTTATTTCCACACCAGATGTGGTGCTTTTAGTTCTGTTTTATTTATTTATTTATTTATTTATTTATTTTGTTTCATTCTGCACTGATCCATACTGAAATCCCTTTTCCTTCCAGTTTGGCCTCCCCAGTAAAAAAATAAATCATTTGCATAGCTTTAGTGTTGTTACTGGTATCTTAAACATGGAAATATTTAGCTTCAGAGTGGTAGGAGAATTACCCATCAACCTCTGGGAAATGCATGGCAGGGAAGAGACACAGGTCCTTGTGAATATCTTAAACACAAGATCACAGACTCTCTCGCATCAAGCGTCAGCTGAAATGGAAAGAGAAATAAAGAAATGAAGCACAAATGAGACAGAAAAAGATGAAATCAGTAACCTCCCCTTGTGCAGAAAACAAATAAACACTTCAGACAAGCAAGGAGGCAGCTGCCACAGAGCAGAAAACCACATCAGCAGCAGATGAAAATGTTCTTCCACTCTCAGGGGCTGCCATGTGGCAAATAAGTCAAGTAATAAGAATGAAAATGGAGTGAATCACCACCACTTGGGGTTTATGTAGGGCAGCAGGGACAAAGAAACAGTAAGCTTACCTTCAGGTTGGAATGGAAACGGCAGGGTGGCAGCACGCACAGTGCCAGAGGGTGCAGCTTTGGGACCCCACTCCCATCAATAAGTGTGGGACAATCAAGTAGTGTCCTGAACTCAGCAGGACCACCCAGGGTTTCTGTGTCAAGCACATGCACAGATTCAAAAATATGTCTTTTTTGCAGGGTCAGACCCCTTATTCAGACACATTTATTCTAAAGGCACTCAAACTGGAGCCAGCAAAAGACATTATGAAAAACCTGCTGGAATCCAGCAAACTTATCCATCTCTTTTGAAGAGCACAGCATGGGTTCAAGACATCTTCCTTTTTAATAGGGAAGTACATCCTGGAAGAAGTACTGCCTCACTGTTGCATTGCGATGTCTGCTCAGATGAGGATGCCTGGTTGCATGCAGGGAAGTGTTATCTCTGCTGGTTGGACCCCTACAGTACAAAAAGGCAGGTACAAGTCACATTACAGACCAGTGGGACCAGGCTCTGCTTGGGGCAGGACACTGAGTTCCCTACTTGTGTTACCTTAGGACATCTCTCAGATGCAACATTTTTGGAATCGAGGATCATTGAGGCAAATTGTCCTTAAAGGTAGGCTGTCTTTCATGTCACTGGCAACTAAGGAAGACAAAAGACTAGCTTGGGATAGATATGAAATTTTTACATAGCTGAAGTTAGTTGAAATGAACTCCACTGATACCCTACTGTTCCTTTGACCTACACTAAAGAAAACTCAATCAGCATAATGGTGTCTCCTTTAAGATAAATCCAGTGAGTTTGGACACAGTAACACCAAGTACTATATTCACAATTATTTCACACAGGTTCAGGTAAGACTATTTTCTGTCCACTCCCCAAAAGTGAGCTTTGAGGGAGCCTTCAGACATAGCAAAAAAAAAAATGTCTTGCAACACAACTGTAGGGAGAGGACTTTCAATTTCTTTCTACTAGAAGAAACTCTTGCTCAAGAAAAAAAGTAGAAAATAATTTCCTGGATTAACCAACAACAGAGTTTCAGGCAAAACAAGCAAATAGACCATGGATGCTGCCACCATTGCCAGGCCAGACAGAGTAACAAAAGGTCATGCATCAGAGAAAGAATAACCCTGTTCAGGCTGGAGGGTGAGTGGATAGCAAACAGCTTTGCAGGACAGGCCCTGAATGTCCTGGTGGACAAGCTGAACTTGAGCCAGCAACATGCCTTGTGGCAAAGGCCAACCTCATCCTGGGCTGTTCTAGCAGGAGTGTAACCAGCAGGTCCAAGGAAATGATTACTACCCTTCATTTGGCACTCTGAGACCATTTTCAGAGTACTGAGTCCTGTCTGGGAGTCCTCAGCACAAGAAAGGCACTGACACAGTGGAGTGAGCTGGGTGGGGGACACAAAGCTGGTCAGGAGGCTGGAGCACAGGGTGGAGGAGAAGACGCTGAGAGGACCGGGCTTGTTCATCCTGGAGAAGAGAAGGGAACTGCAGTCTACAATTAACTAATGGAACCATATAGAAAGGACAGAGACAGTTTTTTTTCCCAGAGATGCACATTGGAAGGACAAGAAGGATCAGACATAAGCCAAAACAAGGGATATTCTGACCAGATACAAGGGGAAAAGTCTTTCCCACAGGAGTGGTGTGCCACTAGCACAGGCTGCCCAGAGAGGCTTTGCCATCTCCATTCTTGGAGATTTTCAAAACTTGATGGGACAAGACACTGAACATCCTGACCTAACCGAGCAGGGGTTGGACAACATGGTGCCCAGAAGTCCCGTCCAACCTAAACTGTTCTGACCCTGCAATCCTACATGAAAACAGAGCTTGGCACGCAAGGAAGGATACATTACAAGGGTCTCAAGAGCAATCTTGAATGTTTGCATCAGCAACAATAGAATTGAGATACCCAGGAATTGAGATACTCAGGAATCCAAGGATCAACACACAAGATTGACACCAGTGGAAAAGAATTGAGCTATATCAGTTATACGAGTATCTGACAATTTGAACTCATCAGAAATACAGACTCTTATAGTAGTCCAAAACCCATAGATATTAGCAGCTAATGAAATTAGTCTGGATTGGAAAGAGGGTCCCTGTGGCAGACAAAAGATGGCAAAAGAGAGTAAGATATATTTCAAAATAGGCTTTGGGATAAACACCCACACTGGTAATTACAAGCAGTATGAAATAAATTCTGAAGGGGAGAGGACAGACTGTTCAACATCTATCTGCAAAGACTTTGCACCCTGGCACAACAGTAAACATGTTCCTAAAGAGTGCTGGGTGACTACCGTGGAACAAATAATCCCCTCAGCCAAATCTGCCTTTCATTCTCCTTACGGAATAGCTGCCAGCAGAACAAACTTTCCTTGGGTTTATTCAATTAACTGCTTCATGATTGCTTTCCCCCTCCAGCGGGATCCCTAATGCTTCAGACCTGCTTTTTGGTGCGTGCGTTGTGTTAATTAGCTGTGCAAAGAGGTACCGAGCAGAGAGGCTAAGTAGGTAGTGTGGTTTCCTTTCCCTGCCTGGATTTTGGGTTTGCTCACAGAATCACAGAAGTGTTGAGACTGGAAGGGACCTCTGGAGGTCCCCTGCCCCAACCCTGCTCAAGCAGGGACACCCAGAGCAGGTTGCCCACGTCCGTGTCCAGGCAGCTTGTGAAGATCTCCAGGGAGGAGACCCCACAACCTCTCTGGGCAGCCTGTGCCAGGGCTCAGCCACCCGCACAGCACACAAGTGCTGCCTGATGTTGCCAGGCTCAATGGAGTTTGTATTTCTTTGGTCAATGAAAGCCATGGGTGCTACCCAGATGCTGGTGACTTAGGATGAGATAGCAGCACCAAAGATGAGGAACTGCTGATTTATTTGAACTTTTTAGACCAGTTCATGGTTTGCGCTACAGAGGTCTGTGGGTGACCTGTATTTTGCTGGGACAGCTTAAAGTGTTGTCATCCCACATGACTTGCTTAGTCCCTAAAAGCTGTCATTGCCCTCGTGTAGGTGTAACAGATGGGGATATAAACCTATTCCTCACACCACCCCAACCCGTTTCACAGGCCTTGGTGGGTTTAATAAAAGAATTGCATTAGTATGCCAGGCTGCAGAGGCAGCTGAAGTGCAGGCTCGTGTTTCCCTTCGCTGCCTTGGCTGTGGGAAAGTAGCTCTCAGCAGTGGCAGTGCAGGCACTGGGATCAGGACTGTCTTAGGCCACCATAGCAAGCTTCATCAGAGGGTATCTGACAGGAGCCTGAGGCATCTCTCCTTCAGAAATGTTTTGCTGTTTCTTAAGGTTTGGTGGCTTGGGGGAGATGTTTGCATTTCATTTTCTCCCCTCATATTCCTACAAAGTAGTCGTGATGTGGCCAGAGGCTTGTCTGGCTGATATAATTTCCTCTCTGCCATCGTTCTGGCAAATATTTTTGGGGAACCACTTTACCCCTGGTAAGTCAAGAAGTATCCCATATAAATAGCTATCTCAGGACATGTACACAGGCTTAGACCTCTTGTTATGTACGCTTTGGGGACTGGGTGAAAAGACGTTTTCCACAGCCACATGCCAACATTGGTAGAATTCAAAAGCAAAGAGGGCAGCAATGCAGCACAAGCACTTTCCTTGCAAACTGCGGTGTCTTTACGTGCAGGCAATTCATGGCTATGCCCAGGTCAAGATTTAAAATGTCGCAGGAAAGCACATAGAAATGCTTGCAGTAATTCACAATCGCTTCATCTGGTTTCTCCCATAGAGCCAAGCAGGAATCTTTCTTCCAGTTGCAATTCTTGCCTGGAATCTCAAGAACCTAATTCATATGGGAAATAATGCAGCTTTAAAAATAAATGAAACTTTTCCCGGGTTTCTTCTGTCACAGAAAATATTTCAAAAAGGAGACTCAGAAATGTTAAGGTCATGCAAGGTCGCACAAACATAACCACTGGTTTGTAAATAACTGATTATAAAGGCTGAATTTGCTTTCAGGCTGTTGGTAAAAGATGAAAGCACTATCAGAAAACAGATCTGAAGCCAGCTTAATCTCCAGTCGCTTCACAAGGCAATTGGAGATAATTTAGTGTTGCAGCTAAACATGAGCTTACTGGGGAGGCATCTCTTAATAATTTTTAAGCCTTTAATGTTTTTTTTTTTTTTAATAATAAGTCAGTGATTAGGAAAAAACATCTCAGTTCACAGATAAATTCTGACAGTATCTGGGCATTTTGCTTATTTGTTGCTTTAACTAGAGCAACTTTAATTTGCCAGAGACCAATCAACAGCCTATAGCAAGGAGAACTCAGTCAGATGAAGCAGATGTTGGGGAAGGGAAGACCTTTTCTTTACTCACTCATAGGGGAAATTAATTGATGCTGAAAGCAGCCTTTCAGCATTTTTTGTAATGGTAACTTTTGCTTCTTGACTTTTACAACACAGAAGAAACTTGGAGATCAAGTAGCTTCTGCATTGCTTTTCATGAGAAAGGGCCTTGATGCTCTCTACAGGCAAGTTACGTGGTCCTGGCTGATGTATCTTTGCAACTTGAGTACTCCAGTAAGATTTGTGCCACCTGGTGTTTGCAAACAGCTGAGATCTCAAAGAGGAGCAAGACCCTGGTCCAGCCCTCTGCAGTGGAGAAGCCCTGCAGCCCACTTTCGGTTTTGCAGATAATTTGTTTCCATGTTAGGGAGCAGCCCTGCCTCTTGGTGGGTATGTTTACCTCTCTGGGACAGTCTCATCATCAGACTTCCCCAAGACACTTCCAGCAAGTTTCTGAGTTCATGGGTGAAACTAGGCTGAGCAACCTGGAGAGCTCAGAGAGAGGGATGACTGACCCAACGCTCTGAGCCCAGGCTACAGCTAAGAGTGTGGCAGAGAGTGCCGGGGTCAAAGGTTTGCTGTGCAATGCTCTCTGACGTCAGGTAGGCAGTTTGGGATGGAAGACAAAATACTCAAATCCCCTGCCATAGGTTAAGCTGCTGTATGTGTGTGAGGGACCCATCTGCAAAATCAGCCCTGTTGCCATAAATACTATGAAGCTGCTGATGCTTTTGGTGTCAATGAGGCTGGGGGGTATGCTCTTCCAATCTCACAGTTGGGTTGTAAATATGTAAGGCTCAAAAGGGGGATGCTGAAGCTTAATTGTAGCCACCTAGTTTATTATTTTTTGCCTTAATCATTTAATGATGATCATACTGTACTTAAAAAATATAAAGCACTTCAGGAGCATTAAGTAATACTTAGAGGGCTCATTAATCCATGGTTAGCATGCAGTCACCACTGAGAGGGAATGAAGCAATCACGCCGCCCCAGCGTTACGCAGCACGCGGTCCCTGCCTGCCCTCAGGAGGGAAGCAGAGGATGCCCACTCCACCTGGGGCTGTGGGAGGAGGCAGGGGTAGACAGAAGGCAATGGTCAGGGGTGAACACCACGAGGCATGCACAGCCCTCTGACTGCCCCTCTCGTAGTGCACTGGGGTTTTGGCGTGGATCTGCACCAACTTCTGCACTTTTTCATTTATAAAGACAATGGAGTCGGCACCTTTTTTACTTTCAGTTTCCAAACAGAGTGAAATTCAGCCACCTACGTTGAGGTTGAAGGTGCTGCCTTGGAAAGGCATGTGTCAGTGCAATGACCTCTGCGCTTTTCCCTAGCAAAGCCAAACCCTTGGGAAGATAACCATAAATCACCTGTGATTCACCACACCAATGACCTGATAAAAAATAAATGCATGGGATTGTTCGCCAGCCTTATCTTCACTGATGCTTTCCAGCACTTTGGGTTTTCTTAGTGGCTCCCCATGCACCTGGCAATCAGAGCAAGCTGTCCTCATTCAGTCCTGGGCACAATGAGTTCCCAGCACTAAGTGGAGGCAGAAATAACGGTAACTGCAACATGGCCACCCAGCTTCTGGGCTTTAATTCCAGGATGGGTTTAATTCTCATAGAAAATGTCCTAATATCATGTAGTAAATAAAAAAAAAAAAAAAAAAAAAAAAAAAACTGTTGGCTCAGTGGCCTTCAGGAGGTTCTTCACTGGCAGAAAATTCAAGGAGGTGCTGTGCGCTGACTTAGGAGGGGGTAAAATGGGAATGGAGGGGTATGTCAGGCAACAGTAGATTTACACGTATGATGTGGTCAAAAGCAAGGTCTTCCTTTGTCCTGCCAGGGAACTTAATTTTCCACATATCTGTCCCCATAGGAAGCAAGGACTGAGGCCGTCAATGTTCCAAATGATTTATTTTTGAACATTAGCTTCACTTCTGGTGTGCAAGATAAGGCTGAAGCCACTCATGTTCTGGCCAGGCTACGTGACCACCTCGGACTCAATACAGTGTCATGGCCAAATCTCAGAAAAGGGGCAAATCCCATCGACCCTGGGTGGCTGCTCTTGTTCCAAAGCAGCTTGAGGAGCAGGAGCAGAGATCTTGTCTTTCTGGTGGGCTTGCCTCTCAAACCCAGTGCCAGAGCTGAAGATGGAAAGAAATGCATTAAGAGGGTAAATTAAGTGCTTAAGGGTATAAGTCCTTCTCCAGATAAGAGAGGCAGGGGTGGTGGGACCACAGTGTCCACACCTGGAGCTGTGCCATGTGTCTCACATGTGGGTGCTACCCTGGTGGGAAGCGACCTGTGGTGTGCATGCAGCATCAGCAGCCACCCCAAGCCCCATGGCCAGGAAACATGGGATGTGGACAGGGTGTCCTGAAGATACAACGGTCTGCTGTAAATCATCCCACCTCCTTCCTGCTCTTTGCTGCCCTCATCGCTAATGTGGACGTATCCTTTTCACCTCCTCTAATCCAGAAATGATGCCTGGGGAAGCAATCAATGCCATACCATGATGTGAGGCTCCCAATTTGCCAGGATTTTTATCTAAGCATAATCCGTTTATGTTATTTAATTACCATGAAGCAGCTGCCTTATAACATCTAAAATGCATCTATTTGCCTTAATTTTACAGTATGGTAATTAACTACCACTGACTTATTTAAAACATATTTACAGAGGGGAATGTCAGAGGTGCATCACTTTTTCATGCCCAGTAAATGCACTCTCAATAACCAATTTGGTATTTAATTATCTAGCTTATGAGTTCACCTCTGAGAAAAATTATTTCAGAGAATGTGTTAGCTATGATGCTTAGCAGGTTCTGAGGGAGATGATGCACCAGCTGCAGGTCAGAAACAATATTTTGGCTTTATTATGTCGCAGTGTTTTGCTATTCATGCAGGCTTAACATAGTTATGGCCTTCACATCATTTTTAAGTTAAACTATTAACCACACAGCAAATCAATATACAATAGAACAACATTCATTAAGTGGACCATAAATCAACCCTTCTGTTGACACAGTAGGTAGGAAAGACTTTCATAAAGCTCCTGGCCTGTCATGACCAAAGAAGAGGAGACTGCTACCATGAACAACCCATGTCTGGGTTAAGTGATATATAGACACTAATAAATATTAAGTGGGAAGGGAACTTGTGTCTGTCAGTGTGGTTCTTCAAGGATTCGTTGAGGAACGAGTTAAATGTCTTCTCCATTCCTGCAGAGTGCTCAGGGATATCATCTTGTTGGGAAGTGCAGCACCAATCCCTCAAATGAGGGTCATCTCATTATCCCTGGGGATCACTGAGATGTCTTTTAGCCACCAAGCCCAGGAACTGTGGGGCATAACCTGTGCGCCTTCCTTGGCCTAAACAAGGTGCAAGTTGCAAGACTGAGCATCTTCCACTGCCCACCACTGACTTTGTGTTCTCACAACACATTTCGTTTATTGCTGAGGACATGTATCTGGAGAGGGCCTGCGAAGCTGGAGACAGAGGTAGGCGAAAGCACGGTTCCTGTTTTGAAACTTCACTGACAGATCAACAGGGTGAAGCTTTGGTGAGGGCACAGGAAAATTTTCTTGCCTCCCAGACTTAAATTCACATCTTTTAAAGCTAGAAGAGGCTCTTACTGTAACCTAGCCAAGCCAGTTGTACGAATACAAAGCCAAAATCCTTTCTCAGGAGCTTAAGGCCATAACTTCAGCTCCCTGATGTCTTTTAGAAAGGCCTCCAGGTTAGACACAATGTGTTTCATTGATAGAGATCACAACATGCCTATGGGCAAAATATGATAATTTAGAAATGACACTGTCAGCAGAAAAAAAAAAAAATGCACCTGATTACCTCAGAAGGGCTTTGGAGAAACTGAGGAGGAGCTGTTCAGTGTTTTCTTCTTCCTGAATGTTAAAGAAATAGTAGCAACTTGAGATCCCCCATAAAAGCCTGGAAATTCAAGTATACCGCCCCTCCTGCTTGGGGGAACTTTGATATCCCCACAGAAACACTGCGTCTGTTTGTAAAACTCAAACTAACTTTGCTGGGGATGAGTGAAGCAATAAAATAACCCCAGAAAAATCAATCACAGCTAATCGACAGTAGAGGCGTGTATTGATTCAGTGAGACTCCCCTCCCTCAGGATAGTTTCGCAGTAGTCTTGCATTCCCTTGGTGCTCACCACATCAAACCATCCCCTCCTCAGCGGCTGTCCCTTGTGCTCCTCTCCCTTCCAGCTTTTGCAGGTGCGGTTACAGACCATCTCAGCTGCTGGATCAGCACTTCTTGCCCTCTGAGGCTTTGTGAAAGTCACCCCAGCTTGCAAAACCACTGTCTGCAGTGGTGCTTCAGGGCTCTGTAAAAAGCAGCAAAGTCTGCAAGTTGTCACTTATCCTGTGCACCAGGGTCCCAGCTCTCTGTGGATTTTGCCAGACTGCTATTTTACTGTTCATCTGCTGGTAGCATCCTGACCTGCCCAATTTTCCCAGCCAGGAGCAGGCAGAGAGCACCTCTCCCTGCAGAGCATCTGCTCCTGGAGCATCCCTGCTCCTGTTCCTTGTGGCCACCAGTGGGGCCAGCTGTGGGCCTTCTGCTCCCTCATCCGTGGGGTACCACCCTGTGACCAACCTTAATGCCCCATTCCTAACTCAATATCAGAACTCCTGTTCCCAGGGACTGGATCTTCATGTGCCTTTTTTTT
>VXAA01004105.1:117919-139384 GCA_013399115.1 Anseranas semipalmata | reverse complement strand
TTTTTTTTTTTTTCATTCTGCAGTAGAAAGGCCATGGCTCATTGGTCTGGAAAATATCATGTTTGTCTTTGGCAAGTAGCCAGGTTTTCATAAAATGTTCCTCAAGTAGAAACTCCTACCCTGATTATAAATAGCATTACCTTCATTTTAGAGCTGGAAAAAACAGAGCCTTTCTGAGGTTAAAGCAAGGTCTGTGCTGCAGAAAGGAGAAGGTCCCAGTCTCCTCTCTTTTAATGAAGGAGGCATCCTCAGTAATTCTGTGGAATAAGAGATGAAACCTCTTCCGAAGTCAGGGAAAGTCTCAGGGGCTCGGTGCTTATAGGTTCACACCTCATATGAGCAGAAAGAAGGGGCTTTTTTGAAGCTGATCAAAATAGATTTGATTTTGAAGGCACAGAAAGCCATTAATTATGCTGTTTTGAGAGATAATCAGTCCAGACACCTGCTACATACAACAAACTGAGATATAGTGTTAAAAAAATGAAAAGTAAATGTAAGCTGGTTACATTTATAACCAAGAAAATGTACCTCCTTTGTGAGGACATTTCAGTTCCTGATATGGTGCTCATGCCAGCCCCAACGGCCTAGAAAATAAATTGTGAAAGTTACTTTCAAGTCTGTGTGGCATCACCTCAGGATTACATCGAACTTGTCACCCAAATTGTAGAGAAAACAGGGACATTGTTGGGTCTCCAGGGGCAAAAGTGCAAATTTCATGCAAGATGCCTTCTGTTTGCCCCTGAGGCAAGCACCTGGGCATCACTCATGGGATGCTGCCTTCCAGCTCTACCTCTGCTGAGTGATGGCCACAGACGAAAGAATAACATCAACAGCCTTCTGCTGATTATTTATGAGGAAGAGGGAAGTTTTGATTGAATGATATCTGTGGTAGAATTTACTCAGGACCAAATGGCAGCTGAGGTTCTTGTCCCTGTTTCACAGCTGGGATAGCATTATGCTCATTTCCTTGAGATTTTAGCCACCTTTGAACTGGTACAGGAGAACTGGTGTCCTCTGGGGTTGGGAGCTAGACTTGAATAAAGGCAAAAGAGTGGGAATGGGGGGTGGTTTCAGATGCCAAACAGGGGGGATGGGTTTGGGTCACTTTCCCCTGGATAGGTATGGTCACCTTCCTTGGGCAGGGGATGACCCAGGACAGGAGAGAAAACAGCTCTGAAGCTCAGTGTGGCTCCTCAGCCCTTCTGCAAACCAAGCTCCCTGGAAAGCAACAGGATAATGCTCCAGCAGGTGGCCAAATCTGCATTTTTCTGATCATTCAAATTCACAGCAAAATTGATGATAGCGCAGGGCTTGTACTTTTCTTTTATTTATTTATTTTTCCTTTAATACAGCAAAGTGGTCCACTATTAATGGGCCTGCATTAAACTGCTTGGCACAGCATGTTCAGCGCCGAGAGCAGGAAATGATCATTTCAGGGCCACTGCAAAGAAAACCTGTTGAAGTATCTTGGGGCAGAGCGAAAACCTAGTACTTGGGGATTAATTATCTGGAATTTAATGAGGCCAAAAGTCAGGTAGCAATTAAATCTCTGTAGATGGAGAGGGTAGTTTCATAATAGACTTCAGTGGTAAGGTTGGCTTAAAAAGTTCGTACTCTCCCATCTCAGTCTGTTACCAGTATTACCATTTTGGGAGCTGTGCTGTAAACCAGATTGCTGGAATGATCTGCATTGCAAACTCTTTCAGGGGATTATATTTGAGCTGTGGCATTTCAAAAGTAGGCTCAGGTTTCTGCCAAACTGGAGTGATGAAGAAGATGTGTGTATGCGTTAAGTGTGCATGCATGCATTTATTCACATCTCTGTAAATGTGTTGCAAGAGTGATGCTTGCACACGGAAAGCATAGTATCAAAGTGCAAGATTCACTGGTTAAGTCTGTGATGCTAAATAAAAAGGGGTAGGGACCAATCTCTTGCCTGAAGCTAGAAGCCATTGACTTCTTCAACTGGTTAGGGTTAGCTTTTGCTGCAGCAATTTCACCCTGGAGAGACACAGCCAGAGAGGCCCGAGCAGAGCCAGGGAGTGAGCTGATAACTCAGCCATGAGGACGATCAAGCGTCCAGTGCTCAGGTTCACTGGTCAACCTTCTTTTACTGGACATAACCATATATCCCTCTGCACTGAACATGCCCAGCTCCAGATGCTGGCTTTGTGGTTTGGGCCCATATGTGTTGTAATCAAGCAATTTGACTGTGATATCTTCAGAAAATTTTGGTTTGACTTTTGACCTTCTTAATTTATCTTACATTTACAAATAAATAGAGTTTTTTTCTATAGTAAGTTGCAGTTTGAATAAGTCAACAGAGAGTCATGACTATAAGCTTTTTCCTCATTTATGTTAATAAATATGTGAGTAGTTCCTATGTAAGAAATCAGTGCTTTTAAGAAAAATATGTTGCACAGTAAAATTCCTGACCACTGTAACACCTGCCATATAGCTGTCTAGTTTGCAATAGCCAAAATCCAGTCCTATCCCCTATTTCATCCAGTCCAGTTTTTCTGCAGAGTTCGTGTTTCTCTCTGAGTACAATAACCATATCACTTCAGTTATTGCCTGTCATAGCAAGGAGATCAGACACGCTCCCTGACTTCTCTATACAATATATCAATTGTGGTTATGTAAAATATTACAATAAATTATTACATCAAACAGGATGCAGACAACAGGATTAAAACACTATGGCATGACACATATAATATGAAATTATAGGTGAGCTGCCTGACTAGGTATATGTGTATATATTAGTCTGTATGTGGGGCCTAGGAAAAGACATGAGGAATTGGAGATCATTTTATTTTTTAATCAAGAACCAGAATATAACCATCCTGGGCTTGAACACAGCCCTTTCTTGCCTCTTACAAAAAAGTCTGATGGTTTTCTTACAGCCATGGACCAGCTCTCCATCACTTTTTTTTTTTTTTTTAAAGCTGTAATGAGATCAGCCATAGCTCAGCTTCCCTTACCTCTCTGCAGGCTTGTATCAATGCAGACGTTCATGGAGAAGAGATAATGGTTTAAAAGCTCTAATTTTGTTACCCTCTCCACCATCTAAGCTGATCCTAATGTGATTAGGAAAGTCGTTTCTTACTTAGGCAGGGTCAATTTGTCCCAGAGGAGGCAGGGAAAGGAGACACTGAGGGTGCCAGCACTGGCTCCATGCTCAGAAACGTCAGCATGGTGGCTAGGAGACTTGTTAATGCAGTGTCCTTCACCACATCCAAAGGCAGGGGAGAGTGACCCACACTAGCCCTTCCTTCTTTATTTGCATTTATCTGGAAGCAACGGGCTGCCACGTTTCTGCAAGCGCACTTTATGCAAAAAGATGCTCCCAAACCCTGTCACTGCAGTTGCACCAGATCAAGTTGGGTTTATCACATCCCATTTCTCACTTGATCCCTCCTCAGCACGGTGGAGAACAGCAAGAAACCCAGAGCATAGTGCAGCAACCTGCTCAATTGATGATGCAACACATTTGCCTACCAGACCTCCTGAGCATTTTCATCACACACAGATAGACAAGGAGATGTTAACGCACTCATAAGGAAGCTGTCTGAAGGCCAGAAAACACCAGGATGCTCACAGACCCTCAGGAGCTCTTGTGAAACAATAATAGCAATGGAGACAGGAAGGGAGCCCTAAAGACGTGTTGCTGCAGTGTCAGCCAGTGGGCTGAAGTTTGAGTAACGTTAAAAAGATGGTGTTACCCTATGCCTACAGCCCCCTTCTTCATCCCTGGCAGCAGGCAGATGCTCACCATCAGACCTGAAACATAAGCAGGCTACCACAGCATGGGTTAACCTTCATCTGCTGGGGCTGAAGACCACAAGTCTAGTCTTCAGTACCAGCTCAGCCCATTTCCTTGGGGAATGCCTCCTACAAAGCTAGTGTGCCAGTCTTGGCCTCATGCCACTCGCTTCTCATGAATTTATTTTCTGGTCATCCTGATGCAAATCACAAAATAACACTGGCAATTCCAGCTGACGGTGCTCAACACCACTTGCTGCTCACATGGTTCCTCCGCTGCAGTCAACTAGTGTGCATCAGCTTTTCAAATGTTTCCTACTGTCTTTTCTCTATAGGTGCTCCTATTGTAGGTCTGGCATTGCTGCTGTCATTTGGGCTGATTGCACACGTAGCAGTGGTGGATGGCAGGGACCGGCTCGTTTGTTGTTTGTCACTTCTGCCTTGTGTCAGTGTTGTTTCACAAGGTCTTTCTCTGCCACTGAACTGAGCTCAGAGATGGCTCGGTGCTCCGGACTGTCTTTTCCATAAATGGCACAAACATGAGTTGGTTTCCAAATGTGTCACTCTCAGTATTTCAAAAATTTTCACATTCCTGCTTTTTCAGTCTTAGCCTTGGGTCGCATTGAAGCTTTGTTTGCCAAACTGCTCTTTCAGTAAGTGATTGCCCCCACAGCTGGCATCATTCAAAGAGGATTTTCAGGTTTACAGTAGTAATATCGCTGAGACCTTATACAAACTGGGAACATTTCTTCATGTCTGATGCAATCAGGTGTTACAAACTTCCAGTAAAATGGCTGCAATCAGGTTGTGGCTCCTTACCTGCTCTGTGGCATGGGAGCCTTGGAAGTGCCATTCCCATTTCCTTCATGTTTCAGCACTGCTGCCAGGGGACTACAGGGTTTGATTTATTTCACGCAAACCTCTATGGCATGGAACATTTCTTTAGTCAGCTGGGGTCATCAGTCCCAGCTGTGTCCCCTCCCAGCCTCTTGCCCACCCAGCCAGCTTGCTGCAGGGGCAGAGTGAGGAATAGAGAAAGCCTTGATGCTGTGCAAGCACTGCTCAGAGATAGCCAAAACATCGCTGTGTTATCAACACAGTTCTTGTCACAAATCCAAAGCACAGCACCATAGGGGCTGCTGTGAAGAAAGCTAATTCTTTTCCAGACAGACCCAGTGCACTCTTATTTTGATTTCACTCCACGGTCTTGGTAACTCCTCTCTTCTTACCCACTGCTCTTTTCTTGTGCCAATTACAGAAGACATCTGGCTAAATGCAGGGTCCCATTTTACCGAGTAGAGGGATATAGGCACACCTAGGTTAAATGTGAAGGCAGATCAGGAGACGAGCCCAGAGGATTGTGCTATTTCCTTTGCCTTTTAGAAGAACATATATTGACTAGCTCAGACGCAGACGCCTGTGAATCTGTGATGTTAAGTAAGATGACTCACAATTTTTCTTTGAGTTGTTCTGGAATTCTTTCTGTGATCTCCACACTTTGAAACACAGAGTATAAAAATGCAAACAGATTTCTCTTTTTGAGATTGTAGATACTCTAGCCCAGCAGATTGTCACCTTCTACTAACTAAATGGTCTAGATCTTCAAAGGTATTTTGTTCTGTGACTCTTACTAAAATCTGAATTTTGTCCTACTTAAAAAGAGTCAACACCATGGCATGCTACATGCAGCACCTTCCACCTGCGTGCAAGTGGAAATACAACCATGGCTGTATTTGCTAGCCCTTTGCCTTTGTGGTTACTCCCATACACCAGCAAATCAAAACAAATCTTTTGTTTTCATTGGCTGGAGGGAGGATGTAGATGAAGAGGGAGTACATGAACAAAGAAACTGGATTTTCTTCTATTGGTCATGCTCGCTTTCCACGTTGGAAAAATGAAAGTGTAACCCTCCTTTTCTAGGTTATCTTTGTTCAGGCACCCCTTGCTATGCACAAAGAGATTCTGTAAGCAGGATGTACAAAACTTTGAAGTATAACACAGTTATTTATTGGCTGATACAGACAAGAGATAGCTGGGATTTAATGTGCTACCAGGCTAAGCATTATTATGCTCAGTGTCCCTGACAACACACCTGAAAAGTCCTTGCTGGCCAGGCAGTCAGCCATCAGGTGGGGCAGGGCTCATTTCTACTGCAGTTGTGACAGGCCCTCAGTGCTGCTGAGTTTCTGGTTTCCTTCTCTCTATGTTGCCATCTAGGACTTTATACCTTCCCATGCTGGTGTTTTTCTTCCTGAACCCTTGAGCTGCTGCCTATCCCCACCTCAGCAGTCCCACTTCTGTTTGCCATTTTACCATTCTCATCTTGTGAGTCTCTGCTCTGCAGGTTTTCTCCCAGCTCTTCCTCAGTGCTCTGAGTCAAGACCGTGTAGCTGGGCTGAACCAGAGCCTTGCACTGGATTCCTGGATCACAAAGAGCTGTGTTTTGAGGAGGTTTTAAGTGTGTCAGGGCATGAGTGACCTATGGATGTGCAGATCCACAAGCAATTTTTTCTTGAGCACCAAGATCTCAGTGCTGGTGAGGTTGCATATTACTACTGGTAGGTCATGGCACCATCCCAGGTTTGTGTGCCACTGGTATTATCTACACCACAATTAGGAAGCCCCCATATTAGCATTTCAGATTGCATCCTTGCTCTGGCTGAGCCTAGTATCATTCCTCCCACCCTCTTCTGCAGCCACAACTAACACCAGGCTCAGCTCCCATCAGCAGAGCAGAGACCTCCAGTAGCTGGCCCCTCCTTTTGAGTGCATTTTCCCAATCTCTTCACTCAAGGTGTCCCCTTTTTCTCACCTGGTTATATGAGATCTGTTTGTTGCAAGCTCAAGTGTGTTGTCACAAAGCAGAGTAGCTCTTCTGCAGTCAATAGACTAAGAGAGACCTAAGGTTTTTAGTGGTCCCTCAGTATAGAGGAGGTGGGCAAGTTCCTATGATGGATGGCACCTTAGCCAGTGTAGGGGCAAATTGTGGTATTTCCTTTATCTGTCCATAAACATTACCTGTTGGGAACTCAGGACAAGATCTAGCTTCTTAAACACAATTAGGTGCTTCTTGGTGTTTAAATCCAAGGCTGCAGCTCACAAAAGACTCACCTGACATCTTAGGAGACCGTCTTGCTCAGCTCAGCTTTCTCACACTTGTACCTCTCTGGGTGCAAAATCAAGCAGTCCCATGCTCCCTGAGGGACTAAATCCTGTATTTAACCTGTGAGTGTAGCCAACACAGAATGACAGCATGGAGGGCAGAGGACATGACTCCCTGGCAGCAGCTTTCAGTCTATGTTTCATCCACTACTTGCAGAGAGATATTGAAGGTAAAAGTCCCTCTCATGGAATGGGAGCTGCATCTCCTGCTTCCCACAGGAGTGCCCTAAAGGTGGGAGGGATCAGGACAGGTATCATGCTCCACCATTCCTGTTGAAGTGAAGTCATCACACAGCCAAAAAACAGAGACTTCTTGGGGCTAGAAGAAACACAAGTCCGTACCTATGTCTCTTGTGGAAACACTGAGCTGCAGTTTGGATTCTTTCAGCTACTGACTGTCTCCTGTAAAACACAATCCACAGAAACTAGGGCTAAATCCTAAATTTATCTTCCCTCATGTCAACACCCAAACTGTGAAAGCCTCCACGGTCCCTGTACTTGTAGCAGCACAGCTCAGTAGAGTAGGAGCAATGGCTGCAGCGACGGCTTTGTTCAGCCAAGAATTTGGATTTATGGTGATTCACCCTTTCTGTACAATCCTTCACAAGGTATCTCTTATGCTCAGCACTGGAGAAATAATAATAGCAGAAATAATGGGGATGGCGCAACGGTAATGCAACCATGTGAGAAATGTACAACTCCAGTGCAAATGAGACCCATTCCGGCTGCTCAGCATCTGCTGTTGTCCCCCAGAGAAGCAGCTCCTTTCCCAGCGACGTCCACAAAACCTTGAGGTGCCTCTAGTGAAGCATGATGTCACCTGCCTGCAGCTGAGCATGTTCAACCGAATGTGACCCTTCGCCAGGTGTCTGTAGTTGTGCTGATGGGATTTGGATGTATAATGAGAAGCCAATTTCACTTGAGATACCCTTGCTCCCAAGTGCCAGTATCAGGAAACAAATGACATAAAAGGAAAGTAATGCAGTCCTATGCCTGTACTATACACTTAAGATTAATTCCCTGTAACTGAAACTGATTGTTCACATAAATCTCACCCTGCTTTTAAGCTAGGACATAACCTCAGCTTAATTGATATTCGTGCTTGAAGAGAAGACAAAGAAATCAATTTGGCACGTTGAAAGAGCCTCTAGGTTTTTCACAGAGAAATCCTTTCCCTGGTAAGTGAGCTTATAGGTTCAGGTTTGTGAACACGGATGATATGCCTTTAACAGTTACACACGTACATAAAGCTCTCCTTGGTGGGCTTGGAAATAAAAACGCCTTCTGGATATATCTTTACAGTGGTCTCCTCGGCTTCCAGATGCCCAGACACATGAAAACTTGCATAGATAATTCCCATTCTTTCCCTCACTGTCTGACTATTCCACAGTAAAGTGCAAATTTATAATTATTTATCACTTTATACACAATCAAGCCCCATGGTAACACTAAAATGTATTATGACACTTCCATTCCTGTTTTATAATTCTTTAACCACTGCCCACCCAGTGACGTCCTCAGATTCAAGTTAAAGTGCCCAAATTAGGTGGAGAAGCTCATTTTACCATTGAACCTGCAGTGGGGGTACATTAGCATTAAAAAAAATATGATGTATGAGGAAGCTCAGCCCCATTTCTGGATGAGTAGAGTTTGGATGGGGTTAGCCATGTACCTTCGCAAGCACATCCACCCTTAAAGCTCGGAATCAAGCAGGAGAGTGAGCGAGGAGTCCATGCTGGGTTTTGAAACAAGCTCGTACAGCAGGTTCACTGCACGCTCATCATGCCTTGTAACGCACACTGCCTCCGTGTCCTACAATTTATGTGTTAAGTATTTCTAATATAGCAGTCGCATTGATTTCAAGGGCAGTTTGCTGAGCAGTGTTCTTCAGCTGACAGGGAAGGTAAAGCCCAAATGCCCTCTTCTAGCCGCAGAAGGGCTGTGGTACAGCTGAGGAGCTGAAACTGTTCCAAAAGAGCTGCTGACACTGTGTGCATTTGAAGGAAGGGATATTTTTTACATAGTTCCTTATAAAAACACACACGTATCTGACACATAGCTGCATCTTGACATGAGATGTCAAAAGAAATATGGGAAAGGGCTTGTTACTTTTTCTTTCCAAATGACCAAGTGCTTAGGAAAAGTGTCAAAAGATGACCCTGAGGGCTGGCAGACTCAGTGCAACCATTAACCTTCAAGCAGCACTTGAATTCTCCTGATGTGACTGTGCAAGCTGAGCCTCCTTTGAGCGCAGAAAATTTGGGCATGGCCGTATCCACCAAACCACAGCAGGCCAAGGCCTGGCCACCTTCTGGCTGTCATCCATGACACATGGTGGCCAGCACTCTCTCCACATTTGCCCCATGCCAGCCAAGTACCTCTCCTAGATGGTGGCCAAGAGCTGGGAGAGGCCAGAGACTGTTCCCATCAGGCACAATGCAGAGGCCACACCATGTGAGTTGCGAGTTGAACCACAGGGACACAAGATATGCCACTTGTCCACAGGGCCAGGGAAGGGCTTCTGGTCCATTTTACTGACCTGTATAAAGGTAGCTTAGGCTAATAAATTAGAGATAAGGTCTGAGTTTGAGGTCTGGACCTTGACCATCTATACCATTTGATCTTTGGCACGGGTTTGGTCTGTTCTGTGTCCCTTCAGGGAAAGACTCTAAGCCAGGTTGTATCACCTGAGCTTGGGACATCCATCCCCAGACCTCCTTTATTTGGCGGTTTAGGCCTTGCACATAAGCCCAGTGCATTATTGTCCTTTAAAGGCTGCAAGCCCTGGTGAAAACAGGGATGTTTGCTTTGTCACATGGAGTCTTTCACATAAGGGACCACTTGGCATAGAGTTTATCAGCCAGAGGGTCAGTGTCAGGGTATGTCTTCACACAACAAAGAGGGCAAATGGAGGTACTCCAGACATCTAGCTGAGATCCTAGAAGCAGTCTGGGTTCAGAGTGGGATGCTGACAATGGCTTGGTTAAGATCGAGTTCAGTGAAGAGCAGTGGTGCCATTAGGAGAACCTAAATTCATAAAATCGCTAATCTGAAGAATAACATGGGGACAAGGGGACATGAGGCAATGAGGGGACAAGCCAGCATGGGGCCAGGCAGATGGACCAGGAAGAGGCAGAATTAAAGGACTGGGGGTGAAGAGGAAGCTTGGGGGCCAAGGCAGGAGGCAGGGTGGGATTCATCTTGGTTAAGTGTGGGAGCTGAAACCCAAATATCTGCATCTGAGCACAGCTTAGTTCCCCTGAGCACCTCTTACAGTCAGTGGAGAGAAACAGCCAGGTGATGCCAGAACCAGGATGACACCAGACTGAACTGGGAAGGAATTTTAACTATAACTCTGCCACTTTACAACTTCCGATGGTTTAAATTAAACGTGGTGTTATTTCATATATAGGCTTCTCTAACTTTTTGACATGCATTCCTCTAACTACGGTCACCTGTGTAAGGCCAATAGCAAGGATATCCAGCAAAAACACATTTACAAGTCAGTTTAGGTTGATGTTGGTGTCATTGTGCTCATTTTTACTTTTGACTGTTAAGAAATAGTTGTAGTTTACTCCGTATACTAGTGTAAATTTGCTGCTTAAAACTCTTTTTAATTTCCATTTCTCATCCTGAAACATTCACTTTCATCTTCTGCCACCGTCACCGTGGTGTCCACTGCTTGGAGTTGTGATTGTGTTTCCCCTTTCCTGCTCTTTTAGTAACCTTTTTTCTTCAATGCCCAGGTTGCACGGCCTGAAAACTAGTAGCCAGTCATCACTGTCACCAGTGTTTGACACCTTTCTAAGGGCAGAAGAAAATAAAATATTGAGTGATAGTAAGTGAAAATGAAACTCTGAGCAATATGACAGATGACCACAGTGATGAGGTTCTTGAATCACAAGGGTTTTTTCCGTGAATCATTCTCAGTTCACAAGGTCACCCACGCAACTACTGTGTAACCCAGAGCAGTACCAGGCCCACAGCTATTTAACACAACACTGAGTCTTCTCTATAACCTATTAATTTGGAAGATCTCTGGCCAGTTTAAGCCGCAGCTGGTTTAGATCCTGTACATCTCTTCTACTGCCAATTGCCATTCTGATAAACCGTAACAGAGCAAAAGCAAGAAACAACATGGGCTTGCTCCTCCATTTACTTAATGTATCCTCAGTAACATTGCCCCTGTAATATGTCTGTTAACAATCAATATTTGGTTATAATCTCAGTGAGTGGTGCTGGAGCAAGCCCAAAAGCTAAAGCAGATCTTCATATGGAAAAAAGCAATGGGAATAAATGAGGAGAAAGCTCGTGTGGGAAGCAAAATGGAGATGTGATTTGCAGATCTGACTTCACAATGCTGACCTTGTAACCTCAGGTCTTCCAGAGAGACAAAGCAGCTCTGGGGAAAGAGAGCATTTTGTGATGAATGAGCTGGGACTGCAAGGGCAGAAAGGGAAGTGGGAGGTTTCGCATTGTAACAGCATCAGTACTTTCTGCAAAAACAGATTCTCCATTGCCTGCCCTGAAGTTAGCTGCTCTCACCAGTGCTGACAAGACCCCAACCAGGGGTGAGGCTAGCAATCTGCATCCTAAGCTGGTAAAAACTGGGACTGGTCCAGTTTGCAATGGCAGAGGAGCTGTGTTTTCTATGTCCCTCCTCTGGGCTGGAGTGCAGTGGCCTAAGCAGCTACGGATGGAGGAAAACAGTGAAGATACAAAGCCCTTCACTGATCATTTACCTTCTGGATTATGGTCTAAATCTGAAGTTGGTCTTGCCACATAGCTTCAAACCACAACCTTGCAGAGACTATTGCTGCCTCTGCTTCCCTGAGCCCATGGAAGCAGGACAGCCAGCTCTGCTGATCTGCTGCAGAAGGAAGACCAGTCAGCACCAGGTTATAGTATTAATTTCCTTCCATTCCAGTGCTAAAATGAAACCCCAAAAGAGAGAGGAAGATATAACCCAACTCCACAAAGGGTTGGATACTGCTCTGAGTAATTTATCTGTCTATTGATGCACTAAGGAGACATCTATGAATTAAGGGCATTTGGACAATTTTCCATCTTAAGTTAGACAAAAAAAAAAAAAAAACTAATGACTAGCTGGTAGTTGCTTGAAGGGCAGCCAATTCTTACAATTCTGACAATTTCTTTTTGTTCAGGACATGGGACAATGCCAGGGCACTGCGTTGCATGGTGGGAAATGCCTGGTGCATTGGGGTAGATTGCAGGAAGGAGCAATGCTGCTGGATCAGAGATGGTCAGCAAATTTGAGGGACCATGGTGCAGCTGGAGCCCAGACTCAGACAATGAGACCATGGATCATGTGTGTGATGTACAGCCCCCAAACTGTGGGGGCAGGAGGGACTGACCAGAAGTTCAATACGTCTGGATTTGAGACTCAGCAGGATGGCTAAGGTCTGGTTGCCTTCACACAGCTCAGAGTCTATGCGGACAAGCAGGTCATGATGTTCTATCAAGCGGAACAAGCGGGATCCGTGACATTCTTTGGTATTTCCCTTAAAACTTGAAACTATTTGTTTCCCAGCACTGAGGATGCTTTTGAAGGAGATCAGCAATGTTACTTGGCAGCAGGGACCAGTCTGCAATCAGCATCACGCTAAGTGTGCAGGCTCTGGCGAGGCGGCTGGTGTTAGGAATGAGCTGGCCTATCCATTTACCTCCTTTTGATTCAAAACTTCTTTAGTGGGCAGTTTAGCTGTACATAGTGATAGAGGCAAAAGGGCCAAGCAAGTACATGGTTAACTGCTCCTTTGTGTGAAGTCTATTTCATGGTGGCTAGATTGCCCTTCCAGGTAATAATGGAAGGAAGCCAGTGCAAGTGGCAAAGTGGAAAGTCCTGCTGGACTGCCACGATTCAGGCCTACAGCTCAAGGTCCTGTTGTCTCTCAGCTTTTCCCACAGGTAATTCCGGAAAGAGCCTCTGGTAAAGGCAGTGTTCATCTCATTATCAATTCAATTTCTGTGACAGCCCTGCTAGGGCTCTTAATTTCTCGTGTTAAAACAACAAATGAGATGACCCAACTGTAATCTCTAATAGGTATCATGGGTCAGTAATCATTCATTTGTTATAGTGCCTCTCACCCGAAGGATGGAGATGAAAATTTGTCCTCCTAATGGCAAGAGCTGTAAATTAGTTTTATTTCACTGTTAAATCTAGAGGCCAGAAAATTAGGATTCCCAGCCCCTAGCCAGGAAGAAAATGTGTCAGATCAAGGGGTTTTCTGCTTTAGGCAAATAGGGAGCTCACAGCCACCCATTAAATAGTCACAGTGGCTGTCTCCCACCACCCGTTGCTGCTCCGAGTCATGACTCTCCTGCTGTGCTGAAAGTGGAGAAATTTTAGAGGCCGATGTCCAATTCTGGGACAGTTACCTCAGCTCTACTTCTAGCCAAGGAAAAGAAGTGAACATCTCCTGTAGTTACCACACAGTAGTTTCATCTTTCCCTGAAGATGGGAATATTGAACATGGAATGATGAATTGCTCTATGGAGGTACATCTTATCTCCTTATTAAGGGACCTTCAGGTGAGAAGCTTAGATCTGAATGTCTGTCTTTAAGACATATACATTTAGGTGAGACAAATCCCACCAAAAAAATGTATCCGGTTGTTTGTTACAGTTCTTTCTTCTGCTAAGAAATGCTGTCCTTCTTGAAGTGTGTCTAAAAGGTGTTATTCCGAGTTAGCATGGATTTACTGTGGATTTGGAAACTTCAGGGTGAGACATCACTGTATGCTTATAGGGTGAAAATAGGGTAATGGAGAGTTTTAAGGACAGATGGAAGCTATGTTGACAGAGCATGAAGACGTCTGGGTGCCCAACAGCCTCCACTAAGCAAGCAGTTCCTGCCCACCCCACTATTTCCCTGATCCATTCCAGTGGCCTCCCCAGTCTGGCCCTGCTTCTGGGGCACATCTGACCACTCACTGATCTGAGCAATCCATCCCACCAGGGCAGCACAAAAACAGACTAGCGAATTGATTTTTAAAAAGGAGATCATTTTCTGCTGGTTTAAGGGACAGAATCAACTCACCAAAGAGGTCGGCTGAATTCCAGCAAAAGAGGACGCAGAAAGTAGAAGAGGACAAGCATCTCATCCTGGCCTGCACCTCATCTGACTGGTGCTGCAGTCAGACCTGCACAGACTATGCCAGTAGATTTCCATTAAGGGTCTCCCCAACTTTAAAATTAACTAGACTCCAAGAGCTGTGCCTCTGTTGGGTGATGGGTTTCTTGCATCTAGATTGTTCATGGTTTCACCATGAACAGCATAGTCATCCCCTGGTGACATCCCTCTTGCTGGTAGTGTATGACGTCAGAGCGGAGGTGCTGGTGAGGCCAGGGGATGCCAGGGTTTTCCTTCCCCAGAAAGACAGTGCTGCAGGAGGGGAAGTGTGGAGACTGACCTGATCTCTCCTGGCTAGGGGAGACTTTTGTCTCAGATTTAAGGCATTTTGACAGGGCAGGGTGGAAAAAAATGAACACTGTTGTCCTCTGCTCTGCTACTTCTACAGGCAGAGCACTGCAAACCTGAGAGATGTTGAGCTGGTACCTTTCCATAGGCATGAATGTTAACTTAGAAGGGCTTTTTATTATTATTTCAACCCTTTAAATTTCCACTCTATTAATAGCGATAATTTTCTTGCTGTAGGTGGAACATTGTCTTTTCTGGCTAAGCTGAGCCTCCCTTTCTGTTCTTTCTTTCCACCTGCATCCTCCCTGTGTGAAGAAAACTTCTAGAAGAACTATTCTTTGAGAATTTGAGGGGGAGGAAGAAGAAGGAACAAGCTATGATTTGTACAAAATTAAAAGAAGTATTTATGATACAAAACCAGATGTGCCCACAGAAAGGGATGTGTGTGGGAAAGAACAGTTACTCTCAGCATGATTTATTTTCCCCTTTGTTCTGTCCCTATTACTCCTGAAACCTGAGCACAAGCTCTACCACACCAGGCTGTTCAAAATGCCATCAGCGTTGTGTGCCCTATGCTCTCTCTCTGCTCCACCTACTCTGCCCCAGCTCAGGGCCTGAACTCATCTGTGACCTGCCCGGTGTAGGCACAGTTGTGCATTGTCCCATGACAGCTGCAAGAACAAAGTGACATAGCCCATGGAGCAAACCCTTGGCCAGGATATCTGTGTGGTTGGGATGGGCTTGGAGACATCGCTCCCACCAAGAGAGGTTGCAGGCTTGCTCAGCAACCACCACCTCATCTCCTTCCAGCAGACCAGCAATGCTCGTGCCGTCCATCAGTGCTCCTGGGGTGTGTTCCTGAAAGAGCAGTTAGTGAATTTAAGTGTCATATAATTGTGATAGCTGGAGGTTGCCTGATGGAAGGGAAGCATTTTGATTGTCTAGGGGTGGATTTAGTCTAATTATCTCAGACGAGACCAGCAAATCTGCTCTTCTTGGAGACATGCTGTTACTGTAGTAACTTGTAAATGAATATTGGATGATGAGTTATTAGAGCCAGTCTGAACTGGTAAGTTTATGAGCACAGAAAACAATCATTTCTTCTTTTTTTCTTTTCTTTTCCTTTCCATATTCATTTCTTCCTCAGTGTGAATGTAAAACATAAAATCAACAGGTCAAATATAGGGCTCTTGTGAACTCTGCCTTCCCTATCAGATAGAGCAGATGCAGCCAGGAACTACTTTATCACATTGCTTTTAATTAAATGGTTTTGCACTTTGTTAACAGGCTTTATACAAAATATAAAGTGGATAAAGGATGAAGTGAATCTTAAGATAATTCCACATTTTGGATTATCTCTTTTTACATACGCAGGCCGCTCACTACATCACCCAGAGCCACAACCAGCATTGCATCACGAGAGATCTGGTGATAAGCAGTGGTTATATACCACCCTTCTGGAGCAAAAGCTGATAGCACATGCCTTGGCTTCTGATTATTTCACTGTGTAGCCAAAGGGGATGGTGTTTAGAGGCATCACCCTTGCTTTGAACAAGGTCTAAAATCTTCACCCAGTCCAAAGAGAAGAGGGTAAACATCTCCATGCCCCGACCCATCAGCAGCTGCTATGCAACATCGTCCTAAAATACAACAAAGGGAATTCAAGTTGCAATTCAGGTCCTGAAAGCACATCCCACCCTCCAGCCCAGTTACTCCTAAATCTGTAATGGCTCCAACCCCGCTGTGAGGTTGGGCAGCCTGCCAGGAGGTGGTTTCATTTGCTCTTGCAAAGGGATCCACAGAACTGACCTGGAGAAGGAAATGCTCAGATTACCTCTAAACTCCCAGGAGAGGAGGAAGACCATGTTTCTGGCTGGCAGCTGCCCACCCTTTCCACCTCTGTTGCTGATGGTATCTGCAGCTCAGGCTCTGGCACTTAGAACCAGGACTGCATCTCAGGACTTAGAATCAAAACAGCATCAGTTTGTTTCCTTGCTTGGGTGCCTCTGGGAAGGGTTTAAATGGTACAGGCAAGAGCACCCTCGTGGCCTTGTAGGCTCCTCCTGAGGAACAGGAACAGTTTATTGTCTTCTACCATTCCCCTTCATTTCAAAAACTCTTCAGAATTTCCAGGAAGCTGCTGTTTCTGTCAGGGAGTCCCAAACCCAAGTAACAGAGAGAAAAAAGGTGTTGTGGGTGAGTGTATTGAACACGGGTGCAGGATAATCCTGCACTTAGAGAGACTGTTCTGGACACCTCAAGCATGTCTGGCGCTGTTCATTGCTTATGTTTATTCAAAGCCAGGATGTCTTTTTTCTGTTGTTACAGATCTTAAATCCGAGTCTGATCCTTTGTCAAGCCCTTAGAGCAGGCACAGGGCAATTACCGCAGAGCAGACTATATATATCAACTTGCCAAACTCCCAGGTCTCTGCAGGTCAGGATGCTTCTGTTTCATCTCCATGTTTTTCATTCATTTTGGCTACCAAATATCTGTGCCAGATGTTCCACAGGAATCATCCATGTATATGGTTTTGCTTGTATGTACTCAAGGTATTTTATTCCTCGAAGAAAGCATGGAAAGTGATCTCAGGCTAGTTGCAGAGCAAGATCTAGCAAACACAGCAGCTAAAATGGGATAATTTGTCTGGGTGTCCACCACCCGTTTGCAGCTTTGGCTGAGGGTTAGTGAGGTGGTTCATCTCTCTTCAGCCTGAAACATGGGAAGTTTTGGAAATCACCCCACGTGGGAGGTTCATCAGACTTGGTTGTAAAGCGGGAGAGATGGAGACCATGACCTCACTCCACCCTGCTGGTGTCTTTGCCTGGGTCTCCCTAGGAAATCATGTAGAAGACTGAAATGCGTTAGTGTGGATCCTGTTTATATTTCATTATAATTGCATTGTTTGCAATGTATTGAAGAATGTCAAGTTTCTTGGTATTTCTTGCTTGCACTTCAAAACTGCATGACAGTTTATGCTGAAAACCCTGATTTTTGAAAAGCAAGCAAGAGGTTTTAATTTGAGATTAATGTCTTTCTTTCCATCTGGGATACATTTAAAATGCTGTAACATATTTTTGTTACATCTATAGCTACCACTAAAAAACATTTTTCTTTTTTTTTTTCCAAAATATCTCTGAAAATGTGTGGCCTCATCTAAAATTCAGGGTCCTCTGCTGCCAGGAAGTGTGGTGCTATAGTGTGGACGCAGACCAGAGCAGCATTCTCTCTGCATGCTCAGAGGTGTGTCATTAGCATGAGGAGAGCCATTAACACATACTGTGCGCCGTGTCAACAAGTCATGCTTGATTATGTTGCAAAGTGAGATTAGCAAAATGAGCTTGAAGTTGTCCTCTCGCTGCCATTTGATAGTGGGGAAAACAACTACTTCCACTGCCAAAGCTGCAACTATTATTCGGTACTTAAGAAGTTCAACTGATGCATTCATAATGAATAGGATTCTGTGTAATTAAAATTTTAAATAAATCCCCAACATGAGCCCTGGTCTGGACTTCTTAATTTCAGATATGGAAGTAGAGCTTTTTACAAAATAGGTTGAGGGTTTTTTTCCTTTTTTTTTCCCTTTTCTTTCATCTGAGAGATTTACAAAATCTCATTAGCATACTAAAAAATAGCAGAAGAGAAATTAAATGAAGACCAGGATTAAAAGACTCGCTAGTTAGAAGAACCTTTATAGTTCTTTGGCGCATCTGTCCCTGTGTGGTGGGTGTAAGTAGCGTGGAGGTGGATGTTAGTGGGTGGCAAAGCTTTCATAATGCAGAAAGAAGCTGAGAGTAAGGAAATTATTGGAGCAGTTTCCATACAGATGAGAAGAAGGGACTGGGCCCCCAAAAAAGACAAGGAAAAGGAGGAAGATGGTAAGAAAATTGAATAAATAGCATATTTCACTGTCAATTTGTTTAACCAGAAACTCTAAAAGTCGCTGTGGGGCTCTCACCAAAAGCACCTGCTGTGGTTAAGGGACATTGGGGGTAGCTGTGTCCTAGGACCCTCTCTTGGGCATGACCCCAAAAAACCTGCAGACCCAGGTCCCTCCTTGCCATCTTCCCGGGTGGTGGCAGGGCAGTCACAACTGGCAAAGTGTAGGATGTAGCCTGCAGAAATCTTCAGGTCAAAGTCAAAATCCAAGTTCTCATGACCCATTTCTGGGTTGCTTACCTGCCTACAGGGTGACAGCATCTCTTGTTACAGGAGATGGAGGGTGACAGAGGAGAGGAGATAAATGACGGCAGGCTAGCAAGGAGATCGTATAGCTGGGGGGATACCATGTTGCCCAGCAAAGCTGGACTCCATTCCTGCTTCTGGATGGAAAGCCCTGTATGATAATGTAGAGAAACCTGTTCATGGATGGTTTTTCATTAGTTGGCTTTTGCTCATGAGTTGCACGATTTAAAGCCTTAGAGCTGCTTTGTGGACAGTTTGATCACTTACAGCTACATCTGAGAGTAATGAAGGACCTATATTGAAAATATCAAGTAATTTTACTGTGAAAAATCAGGGTTGAGTGATTCAAGCTGAGCAACAAATTATGGTCAATAAATTTGGATCTTTAACCTCTCCGTGCCTAAATTCCTTGACCCTAAACTGGGAAATAATACTGCCATTGTACCTTAGCTCAGCATCATAGGTATCAGCTGACAGAAGACATCAATAGAGACAGCTGCAACAATGAGTCTCCAAAATAAAAACATGAAAAAATGTATTCTTCTCAGAGACAGTTAAAAAAAAAATGCAGTCTCAAATTTGGGACTATTTTCACAAGGACAGCAAAAATAAACTCATTATCAAAATACATGGGATTCCATCTGCAAAGTCCCACCAGCAGACTTTTTAAATAAAAAGGTACCAGAATGGTTTAACCTGGACAAAGCAATGTGTTTTTGTCCACTGCATTATTTTCAGAAACACCTGAAACAAACCTGCAAGTATTATGAATCTATGCATAAATAAGGGTGTGTGTATTTGTTTGTGTACATAGATATATAATTTAAGATATATTTTAAAGTCAGCTTAAGTCAAGTACCTGCTCTGAAGAGTGTTATCCCAAACAACTTAAGTTTTGCAGTTATCCTCAATAAGAAACCAGATCGTGGAATGAGACGAGTGTTAGCACAGACGGTGAGTTTATAATAGTGGGTGTGAGTACAGCCCCTCTCCACCCCTGGCTTCCACTGAAGGTCCCAGGTGCCATGGACATATACAACTTCTACCAAATCTCTTGTAATTCAGCAAAAAAGCCATGGTTGAGGAGGAAAAGGTTTGGATCCACAGAGAAAGCAGACACCGGTTCCTTTCAGGAGAAGGATTAAGTTGCAGTGTCTCAGGGTGTGCTAAAGCTGGGCTAGAAGGGAGCGCTATCTGCTGGTTTGGGATAGTTGACTTGTCCAGGCCTGCAGACTACACCATTGAATTCACCAAGCAAATAGCCCAGGCTTTGGGTGAATTAGTGAGCATTTAAAAGGTTGTGTGTGATCCCCAGATAAAATGCAGTTGCACGGGTGTGAAGTGTCTGGAAAATGATGATTATTCACAGCACCTCTTTTCCTCTCAGAAATGATTATTGACGAGGCAGTAAACAAGTCATTGTCCTCACTCTTGGGATAGTTATCTCACCACTCACTGCAGTGTTCACAGGCGTATAGAGCTGATTTTTTGCACATCACGTGTGTTGCTGTAAGTAAAAGTATTAACGAGGCATCTAGGCTCCCTGTATGACACTGGGGAACACTGGGAATTGCAGAAAGGTGACATTTAACCTTTTCTTTGAAGAATTGAGCAGCGTTTTTTCTTCCACAATATGTCAGTGCTGCTTGCCCTCCTTTCACACCAGACCCTCAGGGTGTGGGTCCTCTCCCATGGGGTGGAAGGCCTGGATTCAATCCTCCTCTCATCCTGAGGGATTTGCAGACAGCAAATTCCCCATTTGCAAATCAGGACTTTAAATTGCAAGGGTTGCTTGGGGCAGCCTCCTGTTTGAAGCTGTGCTAGTGTGCAACAGAAATGGGGGCTCAAGGAGTCATGAAGTAGCTGGTATCTGCACCCAGCAGGACCAGGAGCTCAGCTGGCCAGGGTTGCTGTCTCTGTTTCCACCACAGATGACCTAAAGTGTTTGCTAGATAAAATACAAAAGCTCCCCCAAGCATGAGGAGCAATACCAAAGTCCTCTCCTGGGTGGGTGCCCCAGCTTTGAGGCTGCAGACTCAGAGATTTGTGTGTATCTTCTCTACCTCTTCTTGGCACTGCTTGAATTTTGAAGTTCACCGTGACCAAGCTCCAGTACAAGTCCCACCATGCATCCCACATCCCACACATGGCTAAGGCATTGGGCAACTGGGAGTTTGAATACTTCTCAAATCAAAGTCTTTAACTGGCAAACTATTGTGAAAGTGAACAACACACAGTGATTTTCTGGATACGATGCATGCTAGAATTTTTTCCAGATTTGTTAGATGGACTAACGACCATGCTTCAGACAAGCTCTGAGTGCACCTGCAGCTTGGGTACCACAGCATTTGCACATTCCTGCATCTTGCGCCAGCTGGGGTTGGGGTAGAGGTGGCAGCTCTACCTGGGGGTGGGCAGCTTGGGAGACCATGAGCCAGACAAGGAGGCCATTACTGATGTTGAACGTCCTTGGGGTTAGACAACAGATTACCACAGTGGATTTTCATTACACTAATGAGCATAGATATGGAGAGTGGTGCACCTGAACACCTAAAGCAGGGCAGACGACTCATTCCCTAGAAAGGCTGTAATCTCAGCTGGAGGTGGATATCTACTTGACATCCATGTGAACAAACCTGGAGGGAATCCCGACTCAGCAGTCCACTCACATATTGGCTTTGCTGCTCAGATCCTTTACTGTCTCTACCTTCGACCTTCTCTTGGATTTTCTATCTCGTTACTGGTGACCAGAGGTGTAACAATGCTAGGGACCCACAGATTTACCCCCACGTGTGAACAGACATGCATTTCTCTCTCCACATACTACGTTGTCTCCAGTAGGGCAGAAGAAGCCTGTAGTGCTACAACCTGCTCCTGTCCAAAATGGGGCTGCCCTTCTGCTCATCAGTTAG
>VXAA01004105.1:98085-117900 GCA_013399115.1 Anseranas semipalmata | reverse complement strand
GGGGGTCAGCCCTGAGCATGAGAGTGATCCCACTTGTGTGGAGAGAGCAGCGCCCAGGGGAACTTTCCTTTGGTCTGTCTTGAGATGAAGTGAATTGCACTCTGGCTGTAAAAGGAGATGATGTACTTCAGATTTAGCTACCTACTCCCCAGATGTCAAAGTTAGAACAGATGAGTCATACCTGGAGCAATTCGTTGAATTTTTAGCAGAAAGTCTATAGAAAGGTTGGGGCAGAAGCATCGTGTCCCAGGTTCAAATATAAGTGTGTTTTTTTTTAAGAGAAAAGCACCGTGTATTTGTAAATTGCTCTTTGCCAAATATACAAAGAATTACATTGTAATAAGCCACATCATTAGTAAGAAATTGTTCTGTGAGCAGCAGATCCTGCTTTCCTGCGGTTTCATGTCTCGTGACTGGATTATGTTGTGTCTAATGAGGAGCACACTGACTGAAGCCTTTTCTCCTGTTCATAAAGACTCTGTCTCGCGGATTTTCTGGTGTCTGATACTACATTTGAACTCAAACTGCAGTTGTTTAGGTTCTTTTATATCTTACAATGCAATTTTGCCCATGTGGCAAGTATTCCTCTCTGGAGACATGAAAGGGTCATACTTCTCAACCCTGCTGCATCTTCTCACAAAAGCAGTTGAAAATTAAAGTCTTTGGGACTTCTATCACATGGTTAAATTTGAATGAAATTGGCCAACAAGCTAAAAGATTATTGAGAATAAGGTTGGACTGATAAAACAATACAATAACCTTAATTTTATTAGGTAATCAGGCAACAAATTATAGAAAGTAAATACTGGGGTAGATTAAACATGTAAAAAAATGTCCATAAATATATGTATTTAAATGCACTCAAGGTGACCGTTTTATGCCTCTTTTGTCTTTCAGTTTTAGAGGTTTGATTCACAGCCATGTGAAAGACCATATGAAAGGTCACAGACACCCCAGTAGTTACACATATCCCCCAAAGTGTAAATGAAATAATAGTTTTCTGTGAAACATTTTTCACAAAGACGGGGAAATTTAAAATATTTCTGTCAGTATATTACAAAATTCAGTAGTTAGAAACAAGAATGTTGAATAATTTGGAAACCAGATTTTGAAGATTATTCTCACCTAGTCAGAAAATAAAAATAGGTCATCTGGATTGTGCAGGAATTCCAGAATTTTCAACAAACCTGAACTGAATGAAGTTAGACCAAAAAATCCTTTGCTGAAGTGATTCATGAAAAAAAAATTCAAAAATGTAACATGCTGAAAGGAATTCTTATTTATTTGCACACCAAAGAAAATCACAAATGAAGGAAAGAAGAAAAATACAATGAATAAATTGATCATTGAAATTTATTTTTCCAGTTTCTGAGCCATAAAATCATGATTGCCATATTATAATTTTGAAAACACTTGTATTTTCTTACCTTGAATACAGCTTAGATGGATGAGCTACCATTGCTGTCCATGCTTATCAAATTAGGAGAATGCATTTTTAAATTCAATTACATCCTCAGTGGAGATGGTTTCTCTGACTCTGATAATCTTTGGAGAGGAATTATACACAGTCTATAAAGCTTCACATTTCAAAACCTGATTTTGAATGTTATTCAAGAGGTTAATTTAAGATTCATCTTCCAAAAGAGGAGTTAAATAAAACTGATAGAAGGCTGGAAATTGTAGAGTGGTTGAGAGGTTTATCAGCATGTGAGTATGAGTTCATTAGTTTTAATTAGTATAATCACTAATGTTGCATTAACAGTTTGGTGAGAGAAAGTAATTGCTCACACCCACTGTATTAGATTGGGAGATTAGAATTCATTTTATGAGGCAATTAGCATTTCAGGGATTTTTTAAAAGGCTTTTACAATCTGCCATTGCAGTAGCCTCCTTCACCAAAAGAGTTTAAATTAACCATAACTTTCATCCTAATGGGATGCAAAAACTAATGTAGAATTAAGTGTGAACCAGTCCTCTTCAGCAATCCCACCGCGATAAGCAGGCAGCTAAAGCCACAAACCTCGATTAGTTTATAATGACCTGCTTTATTTCCCAGACAATGATAGTCATTTATCTGCCCTCAATTCATTATCTTTTTGAAAAGTTTATATTCCTGAATTTTATACAGCAAAACAACCAAAAAACAAGGAAGGAAAAAAGTAGAACAGTAGTACTACAGTAATAATTTTCCAAAGGAAAACCAACGAAGTTCAAGAATAGTGCTTAAATAGTCAATTCTTCTTCATATCAAATGTCAGAGGAAGTAGAAACATCTCCCTTTGACACCCAGTGTCTTGGGAAGAGCCATGCATTATGCAGCAGCAGTCATAACCCTGCCCTGGCCATCATGTCCCTCAGACAGCCACTGACAAATGGAGATCCTGTATGGACATCCAGAACTGTGTTGTCCTGGTTGGCAAGGAAGCCCTGGTCATCTAAGAGTTGGGACAGCTGACCCAAGAGGTTGCCTTCCAAAACATCCTGAAAGTAAAAGCGCAAGTTCTGGGGGGAAAAATGATGGCAGTAAGAACCACTGTGACTGTAGATGTGGCACAGAGGAGGACAACTGTTAGATGCTAGATCCATACTGTTGTTCCTGTTATTTTGGGTACAGATGTTTAAATGAGTAGACATGGGGCAGAAAAACTCAAAAAACAACATTGAGGTTATTTCCACAGATGGGGTTGGCCTTTGAATTTTCTGATTTTTGGTGTTTCTGTTGGTTTGTGAGTAGTTGTGCTGGTGGAATATGGGCAAATAGAGCTTGGACCTCAGGTATGGCATTGCCCGTGTAGTGACTGTCACCAGCGCTGCTCACAGCAGGGTACTCCCTGCACTCCCCACTGCAGGCAACAGCAGCAGAAAGGGCCCCAGAGCCAGCACTGCATGGGCACATGTCTCACAGGTTGCACCTCCTAGATCTGCTTTTCCAGGCTGTGCAGAAGTATGCTTGGCAGGGTTACACCTACTTTGTATCTTCAAGCCTTCCCTCATAGGTACCTGTATAGCAACCTCCTTGATCTTCTAAGGAAAGATGCTGATAAAAGTAGAGGGTTTCAAGAGGCAGGACCTATGCATGGGCATAAAAACCTTGATTCATCCTACCTAACCACTCTAAATTATAAACCCATAGCAGACTGCAGTCACTCTCACTTGGGTACCTGGGGAATTACATGAATCTTCCTAAAACATACATTAAAACAACATGTACATATTTATATACGTACTCTTAATTCTTACACTCCTTATAAGCATCTCCAAAGAAGTTCAGAAGGAGACAATATCCTCCCACATTTAAGCACCTAAAATTGAGGTTCAGCCAGACAGACTAGATCTCAGCCTTAGTCACGCTGGCAGCAGCCAGAGCCACGTTTTGGAGGTGAATTACTCCAGCTAAGGTCTGAATCAGTCAGTGGAAAGGGCTGCATCCCTCTATTGACTGCAGAGACAGTCTTAGGTAACCAGGTTTCTGTCTCAGATGGCTGAAGTAAATGCTTAAAATTAGGTAGGATGAATCATGACCGTCATGCTCGTGCCTGAGGGTTTGTCTACGCACAGAGTTATCGCAGCAGAGCCATTACTCTTCCTGAATAGCATTACATGTGGACACACTTTTGGTTGGATAAGACTTATTCATTTCTCTTCAACAATGTCCACTTGACAGAAGCAGAGTGGTTTGCTTCTTAGTCTTCACACGCAATCATTCTGTAAGATCCTCTGCCTTTCCAGTTAGCTGCCTTACCTTAATCCAAATTAACTTTAGCATAAAAATGCCCTAAATTTGCCATGTATCCACCTTTGAGAGCTGTTTAAGATTTATGGAGGAAAGCGCATCAGTTAAGCACAAATACATTGACCAGAAAAAAATGAAGGCACCATATACAATAAAAACTGACTTTTATTTCACAAATTATGGGTGTTATAAAGCATATCATTTCAGGAGAAATGCCTGTATTTGCCAGTGTGTTTCATTAAAGAATGATAAAGCCATACATATTTCATTTCCTTGTTCTGAGCTGCAGGAGCCCTAACTATATAAAATGCCCCATGCTGTCCTTGTATTTTTGGGCTTTTCTTTCTTTTTAATCAGATTTTTCCCCCTGAACTAATGAAATCGCTCTTTAAACACATATATCATTTTCATTTAAAGTGACTTATCATGGCTCAAATGGTTTCTCTCTTCTCCTGGAGAGGAAGGCAGCTGCCAACACCTTTTGCTGTGCAAATCCAGGCCTGGATTGCCCCTGCTCTCATTCTGGTTTCAGGAGTGCTGAGTTCCTGCTGTTCCCTCTGATGCTGTTGTAGGTCGGATATTAGGCGACCGGTGTCTGTGGGGTCTGCACCTTGTATATCTGCACCTGCTTCTTGTCCACCTGCTATCATGTGTAATTTCTCTCTTCTCGTAGTATGCACCGACCCGCTGTGCAGTTGCGCAGACATCTGCGGAGCAAGGCGGCCTTCCTCCCTGCCACCACCACGAAGCAGTGCACGACCCCCAGCTGGTTCCCTGCACGTGCCCGCTGTTCTCCTGCCCATGGGAAGGGCACCTGGAGGTGGTGGTGTCCCACCTGAGGCAGACCCACCGCATCAACATCCTTCAGGGGGCAGAGATTGTCTTCCTGGCCACGGACATGCACCTGCCCGCACCCACAGACTGGATCATCATGCACTCTTGCCTTGGCCACCAGTTTTTGCTGGTTCTCAGGAAGCAGGAGAAGTATGAAGGCCACCCCCAGTTCTTCGCCATGATGATGCTGATCGGCACGCCAACCCAAGCTGACAACTTCACCTACCGGCTTGAGCTCAACAGGAATCAGAGGCGTCTGAAGTGGGAGGCGACCCCGAGGTCGGTCCTGGAGTGTGTTGACTCTGTCATTTCGGATGGGGATTGCCTTGTGCTGAACACTTCCTTGGCTCAGCTCTTTTCTGATAATGGAAGCCTAGCGATAGGAATTGCAATAACCACCAGCAAAGTTCACAACGGTGAAGCTGAAATGTGAGGGGGAAGAGAAAGAGGAGGAGGAGGAATAATGGTGCTCTACCTGCCTTGTGAGAGCCAGAACTTGCAGACTTTCTGGGGGGGTCTCAGGTCTTTTATGGTATTTAGTACTGGTCCACAGTGGGCATTATGTAAACATCCTGTGGTTACGGTCTCTGTGTAATGTATTTACTGTTTTATTAATACAATTTTATGAGAAATTTTAAATAGGCTAATCAATTTATCGTCGCCTTCCAGCAGCGCTGGAGCCTTTTGCATTGACACTTTTCTCCTGGAAAGTGCACCAGGGGTGACTCACTTCAGTCTGAAAGTGCCATGAAAATATGCTTCCTTCGCTGTTTGCCTAATTGCTAGGTATTAAGGAGGCCCCCATGCCTGGCAAAAGGTAAAGTATTCCACTAAGGTACAAGAGCACACAACTTGCAACATGTTCCTTCATCACTGCCTCAGCTTCAGAGAAACTGGTGCACTGCAGTGAGTGACCTCAAGTGGGCTGAATTGCAGCAGGTTTCAGACTGTCAGAGGAAGTTTGCACCTCCCCTTCCACCTTCTTTTTGCACTGTTTACTTATCTCCCTGTGCTTGTTTTTCCACACCAGCAACAAAGATTTAACTTTTATACTGTGGTCACAACCAGGCCCCGGGGAGTTTGCAATTTCTGACTTCCCTTTATCTTCTGAGGAGGCAACGTTCACCAGCCAGACTATGAACGCTTCAGAAGAAAAAGTCACCTCCTCTGCTGAGCCAGGGCCTGGGAAGCCTCGTCCTGCATTAAATCAGCAATGACAGCTAGTGGGTCGTCACTGTGAGCATGGTGAAATCTTATTCATGTATCATAATGGAGAGTGAGAGCCTTGCTGGTCTGCCCCCAGGATGGAGATATCCATAACCAACAATCAGGGCATTCACCTTCCAAGCTACAATTTCCTCATGCATTCAAAAAGAGATTTTCAGAAAATGAAGTATCAGGAGTACCCTAAATTGTGTAGTGATCTTGCTATTGAATTCTGTGCCCCTTAGCCCCACAGCTCATGCTGCTAAGTATTGATTTAAAACAAAGTAGCCAGAAATCTGTTTGCAAATTGACTGTGAGATTTGAAATGCTTTCCTTTAAAAAGAACCTTGATTTTTTTTTTCTTCTTTATAGCTGGGGGGTGGTGATGGTCCCTTTTGTCTGCTGAGTGTATTTCACAGACACCAGTTGTCACAGGAGGTCCTCCCTTGGATGGCTCCTTGGGGAGCACCAGAGGCAGGTGTTGGCCATCTCCCAGTGCTCAGTCCCACCTGCGGTCAGGTACATTTCCTCCATAGCCAACATCTGCAGCAAAATCCCACCATAGCAGCTGATGTGCTAAGGGAGAGGGCTCTGCAGTAGAAGTGAGTGTGGCACATGGGAGTGATGGAAAATCGTCATTTCCTCTTTTCCCTTCTGCCCATGTGTGGTTGTGGCCTGGCTGCTACTGAATGCTTTTCTAAGAAACAGCTGATTGGTTGTGTCAGGTAGCAGCTGATTGTCCAAGCTGGGGCTGATTGTCCAAGTCCCTTGGAAAACTATGGAAGGAGGCAAGTGAGCTAAGAAGAGTCCTTTAACGTTTCAAAAGGCATCTCACATAGCTAGCTTCAGGTAGGGAAAAGTCTTGATGCTAATCTCTCCCACCTGCATCTCTCCTGGGAAATATTATAAATCATGCATGAAGTAAAACAAATGGCAATTTTCCTGAGAAATGCAGGTAATGCATCTTCTGAGTTACCTCACCTCCTCACCTGGGCTTTCATAGCAGGTCACCACGCAGAGGGGAGCCAGGACCTCTTCAACAGGCTGCTCGTGACCACGTAGGAATGAAGGCTGAGGTCTGAAAAAGTCTCAGTCCCTCTAAGAGTATGCAGGGGCATACCTACACAGCTCTCCCAGCTCCAAATCTTGCAGGAGATGTGCTAGTTTGCAGCACTTCACTGGAACGTGCGGGCTTCAGAGTGGCTTGCTTTTTCCCTGCAATGTTAAATATTCAGAACCAGCAACTGCTGCCCTTTCCCTAAATGATGGTAATAAATAAATCATTGGCATTTTTGTGGACTGAAACTGGCTTCTCGAGCTCCTCTGGCAAATATTCTGCTGCTGAACTAAAAGCAAAAGCAATAAAACTCCAAGAAAAACAATTTCTCTAGCTTAAACTTGCTGAGCTCTTTGTGCACTGTGGTAGAGACCTAACATCACGCCGCTTTTGTTGTCTGATCACAACCAGTCCTAGGGGAAGGTGTGTTCCTCAGGTATTCACTTGTTCCAGACCATTTACTTCTCACTAGTTGGCACTTTTTGCTGGAAATATCTACTGAAATGAAGAATGCACGGTTGGTATTTTGGGGCATGCCCCTGTCCAAAGAACCAGTGTACTTCTGGCAGAACGAACAGTTCTCTGGGATGGGCATCTCCATCCCTTGGCAATGTCCTGATTTCCCAGTTTCTTTGGCGCTGGAGGCCCGGTGGAAATCTGACATCCCCATCATAGACCTCCTCACACCTCACACATCCTTCTTCCAGAGCTTTCTCATGACCACACAACGTTCAGTTTTCACGTTGCTTTCCCAGTCCTCCTCCTTTTCTGGTGACAACCCTTCTCAGCCCACTCTCGAACTCTCAGCCTGGGCTTCCCCTTCTGGCTTGCAGGGCCCATGGTGCTGCTGGAATCCTCCTGCTCTGCCTCGTGGGTGCTGTTGCTCAAATCTTTCTTGCTGCTCTTTATGGCCCACCAAGCACCCTCCTCAGTCAGCTCTCTCCACAGCTGCAAAGCCCCAGCTCTAGCAGGGATTTCAGAAATCCAAATACCTTGGAGTACTGATGAAAATCTGCCCAGTAAGACTCCCAGAACAGAAAAGGGGGACACATTTTGGGAAGAAAGGATCAATGGGTACCTAAAACCAGACTTAATAAGCATTTCCACATAAAACTCAACAGTTTAAGGGTATATGTAAGGACTTCCTACAATGGAAGACATTCTAATTTCCTCATAATTCAAAGCCTATGAGCAACTCTTCACTGCCATAAAGCGAAGGTGAAGCAAATATTCTGTATGATGGGACATAAATCCTGAAAAGCTGGCAAGTAAGATCAACAATGAAATTTGGATTACATGCACCCTTTCAGTCCCCGTAACATAGCACTTTTTACAGCTATCTGATCATGGCTGAAAGGCAGTTGTAACTTGGTTTCCCAAATGAGATTCTGAATTTTTAGATTCTAGAATTAATTTTGTACTCTAATATTTTGTATCTTTATAATGTATTATATCCAGTCACTCCAAACACCTTCAAAAACATGAAAAACACAGCCTTAAATCTCTGTGAAGTAAGGAAGTACCCTTATTTTGGTACAGATGAAAATGAGATCTTGCAAGTGCTACACAGGTGTTGCAAAATTCTGTTTTCTTACCTATCTGAGAGTATTGTTATTTCGTTATTTTATTTTATTTATTTATTTATTTATTTTGCCTATTTTTACATAGACAAAACAGGGTATTTTAAAAGTTTTTACATATTTGTGTTCATTGACAGATTTTCTTATGCCTAGATTAGTAAATTGCAACAATAATTTCATCAGACTGAGCCAGAAGGATTGCCACCAGACACACTAGAAAACCGACTTCAGTTCTTCTGCACTATCCATCAGACTCAGTGTGAATGTTAATGTCAGGTCTGCAGTAAAACGGCATTAGTGCTTTTAGCTCAATCCCATTATGAATTAAGCTCACATCATATATCCACGACTCCTTATAAATCAGCTGAAGCATCCCGGGTCTCATCATCTTGAAGATGACAAAGGATCTTGCTGTGTGCAAGGTAACAGTGCCAGCCGGAGGGTTTGCTGAGAAGTAGGGCACTAGTCCCCTTCCCACTGGACTGTGATATTATATCCTACATTTCAAACCATCCTTTATGAATACAGGCCAGTAAGCTATTAAAGAAAGGAGGGATGGTAAATTCTGGAAAATGAAAAGGTTATATAAAATGAATGGGTTACCATAAATTGCTGGGTACAGCTACATGACTCTCTTTCTTTGGGGCATCAGAGGAGTGAAGGCTGATTGACAGTACTGTAGTATAGGTGATTTATCTGCTTTTCCAGCCCATAACACACCTGAAAAACACTTTAATGGGAGCAGGTTCCCTCAGAACAGACACCGAGATGCACTTCTGCTCCAGCTGGATCAGAAACGCCTTTTCACACAGAGGAGCTGTGACTTGTGAACAGTCCAGACACAAGCAAAAGTTTTATTCTTTTATTATTATTATTCAAATTAGCTCTGCATGCTCACACCAGCTGATCAAAGGGCAGAAAGCAAAGACTGTAGTCTGCCATATGTACCATCACCAGAACTGTTAACAAAAAGGTCCACCCCCAGAAGCTTCCAGGTGACTCCGCAGAAAACCAGGGGTTTTCAGAGTAGGGTAGCACAGGACAGCATTTGCAGCCAGCTTTGCAGTCTTTCACCCCTATAACTGTCACCAAGGTAGGAAAGTATCTGCAGAAAACCATCCAAAACATCTTTGGCAGAACAGAAAACTACACCTATACCTCATACCCTTGGTTGGGACTACGCTCACATAGTCGTTCTCTCCATCTCCACAAAGGCAAGAGAACAGTGCATAGCTTTTTATCCCCCTTTTGTCACTGCCCCTTCAGAACACACATGTGAAGGATTAGCAGGCAGTGGTAATCTTCAAAAGAAGGATGAGGCGATACATTCATTGCAAAGATGGCTGTTCTCACAGTACTTTCTTTCACAAAGGGATACCAGGCTCCAAAAAAGAGCCTAAAATACCTTAGTGGGAGGGAAACAGGAAACACCACTCACAAAGACCGCTGTCCTTCAACTAGAATGAGCTTTCTATCTTCCAGGTACAGAAAATCCTCCTGAGACATTGCCTATCTGAATACATCACTTAATCTTGTAGAAAGCCCTGGGACTGAGGGGTCCATGCAGTTAGAAATTGCATCAAGTAACCTTATTGAAGATAAATGGCTTTGAACTTTCATAGCAACAATGACGAACTGCTTTAACATCCATGCAGCGCAAGCTGAAAAAATCAGGGCTTTTAGACAAAGAAATAAACTTATTCAAATGAAAATGTGAGATTTGGGACAGAGTCTTAAAAGCATTTTCCTTATTGCTGCAGACTGGATGTCTGCTTAGCAAGAGTCATTTCACTGCCAGTCAAGTCCCACTGGCTTGAGTTCAAGAAAAACGCAGATATTCTTGCTTTCTCGATTAAGGGAGACCGTTATAAAAAGTAAAGTAAATACTGCTATGCATGAAACAACTCTGGAGAGGATCTTTCTTTTTCAGACTGGACTGCCTGGCTAGTGGACTGTGGGGAGAGTGCTGCTTCTCCTACCTGTTCAGGGTGAAGCCACAGTCTCATTTGGCTTGATACAGAGCTGCAAGCACAACCTATGTAGACATTTCCTTCGTGTTATGATCCCTGCTTCACCTATGGGAGATAACATCTGTCAGGCAGCTGGCTTGAAGCCTTAGATGATTTTAAGACTGCTCCCTAAAAACCTACTAATATTGACTTGTAGGCTGAGATGGTTTTAGGGCATGAGACACCAAGGCTCCACTGAGGCTCTGCTAGACTCACCAGCTTGTGTGCACAAGAGGGATGCAGGAAAGCCTTACGTCTTTGCCTCTGCCTTTCATAGCAGGAACACTACATATACTCGTAGGGATCTTTTTGGCTCTCTTCTAATAAACCTTGGCAAATGGCTGGACCACAGAACTGGATGCCACCAGTTCTAGGGATGTTCAGTCCAACAGCAGCTGAAATCAATGATAGTCCCTCCCTTAGCTTTGAGGATTAAATAGGATCTTGCACAGAAACATTAGGCTGTTTCAGATCTCCATGTGACAGCTTCTATTTTGGGATACAAATTCCTCTCTGGCTTCTGATGATGACAGCAGGCTACAAAACATGGTAGGTAATACTGTGTCTTCCACAGTGAGGTCCTGATGCACAGAAAGGTCTCTGGGAACTACAGTAATATAAATAAATAGCAGTATAATACAGCAACATAAAATAATAATACAGTGAGACCTTTCATGGCTGATAACATCTTTAAAAGTAGCAACTGATACTGAAAGGGATCATTACTCAAAATGAGCTTCAGGTGATGGCTGTGCTTTTGCTTTATTGAGATGTGGAAGAAGATATCCTGAAGAGTGACAGTCTCAGGGCTACCCTAATTACCCAATGAAATGCTGAACTGAAAAAAAAAAAATGAGCTGAGTGAAGCAGAAAAATAGTATGGTTGCCCCTGGGCAGAGTTTTTTGTGACATGTCTTTGGGAAAGGATTTCCAGTAGCCACAGAGGGCTGAACTTTGGCACATCATAGACCCTGCTCAGCCACTTCTAGAGTATTTGCAAAGAAATATTTAACCAGGACTGAAAACAAAAAACAACAACAACAACAACAAAAAAGAGGATAAATATCCACTGAAAGGTGTGACTAGTGTGAGAGCTGCCAAGGAGATTTATTTAGCCTTCTCTGGGTAAGCCTCCAAGCAGCTGCTCTGCTGGATTGGCAGAAGACAGGGACAGCCCCAGGTCTGAGGAGGGCTGGCTGGGCTCCTGACAGACTGTAAATTGTTGTTGCTGTTGTATAGTGATTGTGTGTGAACCTCCGGCATTGAAAAACAGTGGAGATTGAGCCTGGGCCCTCCAGCGGTGTACATCTGTAGCGGCTGATGTTGACAGGCCACACTGAGGGTTATGGCAAACTCACCAGCTCTATAGTGCTATGTAGAAGGACCAACATGTGTTGACTGGTGGTGGTGCATACAGTGGGGAGTAATGTTAAAAAAACATATTTCTGCATTTGATCTGTCCTTAGTGTATTGAGGGCAAGAACTTAATCATGCTGTCTGTGCTGGATCGCATCATACCCATGCCTCCTGGTTGCTCTTCCTCCCTCAGCTGAACACCAGGAGGAACCAGAGCCAATTCACCACAAGCATCAGAAACCATCCTGCCATTATAGTCCCATCACTTGTTCAGCCCATGGTGGGTCAGCTGCCCATCCTGGAGCTAAGTTAATCCTACAGATCGCAGCCATGTGCAAGGTTGACGTACTGTCTAATGTGATAAACCCCATTTTCCTCTCCTGGTTGCCTTAAGCAGGTGTAACAGACAGATCTAGAAACAGGTCTGAACCTTCGTGGCTGGGGTAGGAGCTACACTGCAAGTGAATGCTGACAATGGGACAAAAAGTCACCCAAATCTAGCTTAAATACAAGAAGTGGTGGAGTTCATCCACAGATGAAAATGAGAAGAAATGGGAGAATGTTGATAAGGAAGATTACAGCAGAGTCTGAATCCAAACATGACAGGAAAAGATGCTCCCAGGCTAAAGGTCAGGAGGTTTTTCTGGATCAACCTTTAGTTTTGGTCATAATGCCCCGGCAGAAAGCAGACACAGCTTGGCTTTCAGACCCTTTTGGCTGGGCAGCAGCCAAGAGCAGCATTTACTCATTACATGTAAACTGAGCAAATTGCCTGGCGAAGAGAGTCAATAAACATGGAGCCTCACAGCACCTTTTTCACAGAGTGACCTTTCGAAGTCTAATTGCATGTTAAAAGACTTGATGGCAGTCATCTCTGATCAAAGTACTAACTGAGCTACTTTGGCCTCTTATTTCTCATGAAACAGGAGTGTGTTGGAAAAGAGCTGTGTAGATAGAGGCTGCTTTTGGCCCCCACGGGAAGTGCCACGGAGGGCCTGTGGTCAGGAGAGGTCCTCCTGACTCAGCTTCACAAATGTTTGCTCACATGTCCTCTAGGGAAAGGCAGAAAAAACAATGGTGACTATACGAAACATTTTCATCGTCACTGAAGTGTCTGTAGCTTACTGCTCTCTGCTCATTCAGTGGTGATGAAGACATTCATATCACTCCATCCAGGGGAGATTTTGATTTTGGTCATAGCGATGTGTGATCCTGAGCATGGTCATCAGTCCCTCACACTGCAGCCCTCAGATGAAGCTCCAGCTCAAACACTGCCAGGGGTAGGGGTTCACCATCCCCAAGGCAGAAGAGCTGGTTGTCCCCTCATCATCCCACCAAGCAGGGGGGAAAACAACTCAGACAAGCACTCAGCTCCCATCTCCTGTTCCCCTACTGCTGATGTTGGAGTCTAAGCCCTCTCTGCCACTACAATCAGATGGCCTAAATCCACAATATTGGATCCAGTGTATCCCAGTGGCTGGCACTAGAGCTTCAAAGGTACCTTTCCATCAAATGTACCTTTCCACCAAGAGGAATCTGAGCCACCTGAACTAGCCCCCTGTGACCATCTCCAGTCCTGACTCCTGAATACCCTGCCTTATCAGCATCTATACTGAAGAGCCCTCTTCTGCCTCCTTGGCTGCCATTGATCCTCAGCGTAGCCACAGCCCTAGAGCAGTTTCCTTCCTTGCCTCCAGACCAAACACCTTGCCCACAAAACTCTCCTTATTCCTCCACAGGTAGCAGCTCTGTCCCCTTGCAGGGCTCACAGTGCTCAGCTAAGTTCTTTACCAGGTCTTCCTGCATGAGAAAACCTCAAATGGCTGTTGTCCCACTGGGACGTTAGCCTTAATTAACACAATGTATATGCTAAACATGTGTTGTCACTCACTGCAGACAGTGATCAAGGCAATTTCAAGTCACTCGTGGTTAACCCTGATTTTCACTGTTGAGACAGAGCCTGTCCATGCTGGTTTTCAATACTGCACCACTGCAGGTGTGCAGAAAGTCCCAGCAGCTCAGGACAATATTAAACTGCAGGACGGCTTCCCTCATTTGTCCCTAATGAGAACAGAGCCTGTTCTAGGCTTTTTTATTCGTGTGATGCTTTTAGCCCCTGCTCTGCTCTGTGAGACACTTTTTTTAGGGAAGTGGTTGCATTTGTCAACATAATTGCACAAGACTTCATACTCCCAAAGGGTTAGGGGATCCTGGCTATCTCTTCAGCCTTGTGCTAGATGCCACATGTCATAACACAATGTCATTTCCCAGGGTAGACACATTTAACCCTAAGGCAAACTAACACAAGGCATTGCGAAACATGCAGCAGGCAGAAAAACAGCAAGAGACTGTGAGACAGGCTTCCAGTCTCAGTTAGAAAGAAGCATCGAGTGCAATGAGTGCTTGGATCTGAGCTCCAACTGGCAAGGTGGGCATTCCTGAAGCCCATGGAGAAGAATAATGCTTATTTAACTGCTTAACATGCTTAATTAACCTCTGAGATGCTGAGGTGTGCCCATCTGTGAGTATCAAGGACAGTATCTTCAAAAGAATACTTTTTTCTTTCAAAATTCAAACAGTATCATCACTCTGCTAATGCTAATTAATAAAATTAACCCTCTGAGAAACTGAATCTGCTTCTTTTTGCATGGGCAGTATATGGCTGTGCCACTTGAGACCCTTATGATGACAAAATCCCTAAGCAGCTGCTTGATTTTAGGACCAATGCACAGCAACTCTTTCACAGGACTTCAGTCAGGAGACCTATGCATATGCTTAAACATTTCAATCAACAGGGAAGGACTAAGCACAGAGATAGGTATGAGTAACCTGCCTGAACCCAGGTGAGTTATGCTAGATTGGAATTTAAGTAAAGAAAGTGGCATAGCAATGGGTAAGAAATTTACTGTACAAATCCTAAACAGTGATTTCTTCCACACATTTCTGATATATACTTGTATTTGTTGGAGCCCATATCCCACTGTCCACCCTCAAATATTTGACATTGACATATATTACACTGTATGAAGTGCTTTGCTTTAACATGCAGTGATACCTCAGAAAGAATTGCTTACTCTGTACCGACATATATAATTTTCTAGAAATTCTTATGATGATGTACTACATGAAAGAGCAGCAATAAGCCCTTCTATTGGTATCTGTAAAACATTTGACAATATCTGTGACAGAAAAACACCATTAAATCCTAGTTGGTATTCTCAGCTTGTATCACCTACTTGCATTGAAGGGCTACTTTTATGAAGAGGGTAGTGCATCATGAGAGGGTAGAAATGAAATATTAGGAAGAAAAGAACAATTGCCAAAGTGCACTGCCTGCAAAAGCTTGCCTTACAATTTATTATTGCCTACCTTTAATCTTATACAATCGCAACCAGTTTGAAAAGAAAAGTGTCACTATCACCACAATAGGTGGAAAAGGTAAAGCCCAGCTTGGGCTTCCCCAGTTACTCTCGTGAGCTGGATTCAGCACCCTCAGCATTTGGTGTCAGCAGCTTGAAAACCCACATAGGAATCTGAGCTTTGCAGTCAGCTTCTGTGTCTAGCCCAAAGCTGATCATGGGGGGAAACAAAGGAAGAGGTTCTTGATATTTTCTTATCTTCTTGTCATTTGATTAAACAGAAACAACACCAGGCTGCTCCTCATGGCTTGCAGGCTTTGGGGGTTTGGGTTGTTTTTTTTTTCTTCTGGCACAATTGACGAGGAATATACTTTAGCGCCACCCAGTAATTTGTCAAGGACCTTCAGAGACTAATTCTTTAATTTCAGGTTGGCTACTTGCAAGATCAGAATTGGGAAGGACCTCTAACCCTATTGCCTGCCAATTCCTTTTAACATCAATCTTTTTCTTCGCTTTCTTATTGCCAAAACCTGTTTCAGGCTCTCATGAAGCTTGATAGAAATTGCCTTGAAAAGAGCTGAGTGATCAAAACTGACCAGATGCGCAAGATGAATATTCATGACTTATTGGAGCCACCTCCACCCTCTTCCCAGAGCAGGGTACCTCCAGCTGACCTGTTGACTCCCATACAAATTACAGCCTCATTACCATTCATTCCTCCTGGAGCCTGGCTGCAAGGGACATTGAGCTTCTGTTAAATAATTCAGCAAAACAGTGAAAACAAACTGTATCTGACTCAGACTAGACCCACCTGAGATTCCCTGCCATATGTGCAAATGAAAGTGGACTTGAAAGGACTACAAGAACCAACTTCTCCCCTTGGGCATGAAGCATGGATGTCATCTCCCCTGATTATAGACATCTGGAAGGTCAGTGCCTGCATCGGTACAGGTCACCCTTAGTTTTCTTTGTAGAGAGTAGAGGGAGGCAAAGAACAAAGTCATTACATTGCTCACAGAAAATGATGAGCTGATGATGGAGGAGGAAGATCTGGCACATTTCCTCCACATGGGTCGTTGCAGAGCAGTCGGTAGTTTGCAGGGAGGGATGTTGTGCCTACAAAATTGAAGCAGAGTCTGATCTCAGTCTGTGGACTGAGATGATGTTTGGGGAAGGCAGCATGGTACCTCCTTTAATACAGCCAAACTTCATGCACAGCGAGAAGAGGGGCTAAAAATAGCCCAGGATGCTAATGAGGGCCTGGCGCACACCACATGTACAAAAAGATTATGATTCTTTTTGAAAATGCAATAATTTAAGAGTTTTTTTCATTTTGTTTCTTTCTGCTGCTGCAAAGTGTTCAAAAACATGAGGCTGTTCAGGCCTTCAATTTTTTCCTCCTTAATCTTAGGAAAATGAAATGTTAATGGACAAAGGGGAAAATGACTAGAAGCAGGAATTGCTTTATTTTTCCTGAGGCTGCATGCACATGATCAGCAAACAAAGTGGGTCAGAGAGCGCTTTCATAACATTTCAGATGGCTTTCCACACAGTCCCAGGTGGGGGAATGAGATTTTTCTTACACAGAAGAGCTTTGATCTTCCTCAATTTGTAAGTGCTAGGGGCCGAAGCATCCACACATTTATTCCAGCCCAAAACTTAGGCATTTGTCTTGTCTGGAGCCTCTCAGCACCCACTTTTCCAAACTCTTCAGTGTCCCCCAGGATCACACGTGGTGCATCCTGCCCTCTGTGGCAGACATCGCAGGGAGCTCTCTATCCCCAGGTTGGTTACCCTTTCCCCTGAAACCCAGCTGGCCAGTCTAGGTTAGCCCAGGACACCCACTCTCATGGGACACCCAGCTCCCCAGCTGCCCATACAGGTCACACGTGAGCTCTCCCTGGAGATAGGGCATTGCATAGCATGGGGCTGCGTAAACCACAACTCAGAGGAAACCAGGCTGAAAATCAGAGCAGGAAGTGTTTATGAAACATATCTTTTTTCCTGTCAGAGGCAGGCAACTACCTGCCTGTTAGCAGCCTACATCATTGAACCATAAAACATACAGCAGATTCAGAGCTGTTTTCTGGCGCACACATCTCCTATAAATACTACTCCAAAAGGGAACAAAACAGGTATTGTCTCTTAATGCTCCCATTAAACACAGCCACACAGATGGTAATTAATGCATCATGACATGCCTAAATTGTAGGAAGAAATTGCTGCAACAAGAAGTCGCCACAAGAACAGAAGGATTTAGATGAGTGTTCATTTTGAGACCAACTCTTTTTTCCTTTGCTTGAAGAGCTAGGGACCAGCTATTCCACATTATGAAAGATTTATTCATCTGTTTTCCTGAGTTTCAGGTCATAATGGAGCTTTGTTATCTTTAATAGATTCATGTACTCCTTCCCTAGTGCTTTGTCAAATAATAATACTTACAAGGCAATAAAAGCAAAAAGAAAACACACATGAAAAAAGAACCACTCCCTGTGTCATAAGTCTGGGGTAGGTAAATGCACATGTGAATTTTTGTGTGCATGTGTATAGGACAGGGATTGTTTATTGCACAGTCCAGTGCAGAATGAAATTATTTATGTACCATCTACATGCAAATGTATCTTCCATTTAGGTAATAAACTGCAGCCTTGTATAATTTAGCCAAACAATGGAGCTGCAAGGACACCACTACTAATCTTCAAAAATCAACTGTGCCTTTTCAAAAGGGATTCTTGTCTTTCTATGAATTGATCAAACTTGACAAGTAATTTCAACCTAATGTTCACGGCTATCCTCCTCTCTCCTCACCATCTGTAGGTGAGAAATCCTATTTTCTGGAAGTGACAGGGTAATGCAGCAGACTGCAGACATCTGTAAGAAAAGAAGTGGTTTTCCCTGAGCTACTGGCAAAATGAGGGTGAATTCAGGAAGAATATGAGTAGGGTTTCTTTTCAAACAAATGATAACTTCTTCATGCCTGCAACTATCCATATGGAGTAAGGATTTTAAGACACTATGTTTAAAGAGAGCAACTGAGAAATTAAAGCATCTCTGTATTTAAAATACTGTAGTAGAAATGCTTCAGTGGAATAGTCTTGTTCTTGTTAACAAATGTAATAAAGACTCTCAGAAGAAATTCATTCTGCAAACTTATTGCATCAATGAAAACTGCATTATAGACAAAGAGACTGAATATAAACTCAATTTACTTCTAGATCTATTTATAAAAATATCAGCTTTGACTGAAAGCTGTTCAGTCCTACATCAAACAATGCAGAAGAAATAGGAAAAAGGCTGGTTATCATCTAGCCAGGATCACTCACATGACTGAGATTAATCCAAAACAATTTGCACAGCTACAAAAGAGTCTTGTGCACATTTCATTTTTCTCGTAGGAAGTCTGAAGCCAGCTTCTTCAGACCCTTTTGGCTGTATCAGGACACTTCAGAGAACACAGAGCAGCCCCTGTGCACCAGCAGATGGAGATCCCAGTGTCCAAAGGCTGAGAGTATCCAACCCTAAACATAAACACAGCTGTGTGCAATCAATATAAATATCCCAAATGCTAAGGAGTCATTCATTTTTTTTTACTCAGAAAACCTCCTATTCAAATGCTTTCCCCCTTTCTGGATCTCTGCTGCCCTTGAGAAATCACTTGGGGCTATTTTCTGTAGCGAAGAGGAGGTCCTCATGTGGGACACCAGGTGCCCTCACAGTCACCCCAGGGTGAAAGGGTGTTTTTTTCACCATGCATGCATCTAGATAACTGGACCCAGCTCCTGGTTCCTCCTGCACATCCGTGTATCCTGCTTTCAAAAGCCCCAGGCCAGTCTCTTTCCACACACTCTGCTTCCCACACAGAGGAAGCCCCTAACTTCTCTGTCCAGCCCTCTTCTGGGGCTGTTTTTTGTCACCTTTGGGACAGACCTGCGAAACATAAGCTAAAGTATTCATTATGTGGTGAAGTAAGTTAAGGCTGAGAGGGATAAGTGGTGGCCAGCAGGTGAGCAGTGACTCAAGGCCAGCTGTAGGTCAGGCTGAAGCACCTGGCTGTGCAAGAGACAAGGGATGGCTGGACGGTGGCAGTTCACTTTGGTGCCATGAGAACGAGAACTCCTGAAATCTATTTTAATTTTCCCATTAGAAGAAATCCCAAAGCTTCTGAAGGTTTTCACAGCAGGGGATTATGTCAAAACGGATTGAAAAGGTCCTTTGGAAGATTGAAAAGGTCAGGTCTTTCAGGTCTTTCCATTTTTCTCCCCCTTTGTTTCCCTCCCTCAAGGATATAGCCAGACAGTCCACCTCAAACTTCACTAAAGCATATTTGGAAAATATAGTCAAAATCAATATATGACCCCAAAATATCTTCTTCAAAAAAAAAAAAAAAAAAGAAAGAAAGAAAGAAAAAAAAAAGCTAGCAAAAAAAAAAAAATCATTTTTTAATGAATTTTCTTCCCAGACATCCCAGCTGGAGAAAACAAATCAAGCTTCTTTCTCTTGTCAGGCAGGGGAGCACTGTTAGCTCCTGCCTGAGAAAATTATCTTCATCTCAAGGTCTGGTCATTGCTGGTTCATCTGGGCCATTGGATTTTCTCATTACAAAGGCAAGAGCTCATCTCCTAGATTTGCCTCATGAAAGCATTGCCAGTCCTCTCCTCTCCTCTCCTCTCCTCTCCTCATT